>JAGDQP010002375.1:58587-97383 GCA_022664845.1 Lepisma saccharinum | reverse complement strand
TCATTTGGCATTAACTTACCCAAAGCCGGGTCAGTCGTAACATCATTATTCCACTCAGTGGGGTTAAACCTTTTCCTCTTGCTTTGAAATTTAAAACTTTTGCCGTAAATCACTAAAAAATATAAACAAGATCACTAATGGTTGTTTCTGGTGCGATGCACTTGCTGTAGGGAATGGCACCACTAATGTTGCTACTGTTGTTGGTGGGTTCGTTGTGGTGGTTGTTGTTAGTGGTCCTGACTTCCTCCATTTCCACTTGTTGTTTCTTGTATTGCTGGGGGGATATGTTTTTGCTGGTTGATTCTTCTTATTACATATATAATTAATACCAAATTTACGATGATGAGAATAATCATATCAATAACGGTTATGATTGCTATCATCTGTAACACACGCAAAGAAAATTATTATAAATTGGATTTAGTTTCCACTTGTTTGAAAAGACAATATACTTTATAGATAACACTGTTATTAATACTATAAGCACTATTACTATTACTACAGTTGACCAGGTCACTATGGGGTGTAAATGAAAGTCTTGGAATTTACTGGGAAGATCCTTCTTCTTATGTTTCAGTAAACTGTCCAGGTTATCAATGGATTTTTGCAGAGTTTGAAGTAGTAGGTGAAAGTTTGTTTCATAACTTTGCGGTAACTCTCCTATCTTCTTCTAATTCTCCTATGTGCTCTCTCCGGTTACTTCTAACGCTCCTATGTGCCTGGTTATTAATTTTAAGGTTTTCGTCGTTATTGTGTCAAAATCTTGATATGCGAAATAATAAGTATGTAGGTTTGTGTTATTGTTATTAATTTTAATTTCTGCGTCACCATTAATTAGTTTAACTTCACTTATTGTTGTTGTTTTGAAAAAGTAGAGAAAGGTTGGAGAAGCATTTTAACTGCTTAAACAAGACATACCAGGCAGTTGTTAAAGAAAAGGGTAGTGCAACTGTGTGCTATCGTAAATGGTACAATGAAAAATGAAGACTGTGTATTACCTTCAAGATATTTTAGTTTGTAAGTACGCTTTGCTTTGAATGTAAATCAGCATTTTTTTCATTCGCCGTTCTTGTGTATGAGATACAGCGTATTTCACGCGTGCCTAGCGACTGCTTGCTTCCGTCGTCATAAGAGAAGGGAAAAAGATGTTGCGCTTCTCTCTGTCTTGTTCTTGCTTTTGCTGTGCGACCATTCCTGAGTAGTGGGCGGGGCTTCTCGCTGTGACGTAGTTTTCTTTGTAGCTCCTCATCATCTTGGCGAAAATGGGAATACAACTTTGAAAATCCTCTTAGATGCTTTCCGACTAAGATACTGTGTGTCATCCACTTTTCGCATGTGTGTGTGTTCGAGAGAGTATAAGTTTTGGAGCGTTCGCCGTCGCCTATCTCTTTATTCACATATCTTGTTCGTAGTACTTCTTTATTCTATCCACTGATATAAGTTGAATTTAATGTAAAAATTACGAGGGGAATCTCACCAAATATTGATTGTTATTTTTCTTTTGTACGATTGAACATGGTCCCACATGTTATCGTGAAAAATTTTCTGGGATTTGAGGGAATCTGTACGGAAAATAAACTAAGACTTTTTCATTTTCCTTGAATGATGTTTGAGATCTTTTTGCATCATCGTATTTTTTCTGTCTCATACGTGATTTAAGAGATTTTGTGGCGTATGTCTTTGAGTTTTTCCCTTGTGATCTGTAAAGTATGTTTAATTCCATACTAGATGTCTGTCACTGTCCTCGGGTTGAAGCCATACATAATAAAGTTTGTACTAAATCCCTGTTGCTTGAAATTCGAGAATTAATCGAGAAGACGCCATATGATTCATACCTTCCCCATGATTTCATGTCTTTTTGGACATAGAATTTGATAATCTGTTGAATGCTTCGTTGTGTGATTTCACTTAACCCGGTTGAAGAATGTGAATAGCTTGGATTTGAATCTTAGCTCAAATCCGTATTTCAGTGACATCTCGCGTAGTGCATTGCTGGAATGCACTGGATGTTTTTCTGATACTAAAGTATTAAAAATCCATATCAAAGAATAATTTCTTGTTCCAAAAAGTCCATCACTGACTTAGCGGTCATGTTGTCTACAATCTTTGCAATAACTAGTCGTGATGTGTTTTCTACGGTTATATAGACAAACTTTCTAATATTTCCTTCTGAAGTTATAGGACCTAAAGTGACAAATATGTTTTGTTCACATAAGTTGCGTACAGGGTGATGCAAAAGTTTACCTTGTAGTTTGTTTGGGTATGACTAGAGGCGCTGACATTCGTCACATCGATTTAAATAATATGCCAATGTTTGTTTCAATGAAGGTAGGTAATATTTTAACAATACTGTTCTATAGAGCTTTGTTAGGCCAGGGTAACCAACAGTTTTTTATTTGTGTATATCTTTAAACAATTGCAGGATCATGGCTTTTGGAATGCATAATAGCTGTATTTCTCCTAATTCTGGGTGTTTTCTTGTACGGTATAGTACCCCTTTCTTCAAGCAGTGGTACTTTAGTGCACGGATTGTTGTTGTATTTTCTGGCTGTTGCCCTTCCAGGGCAGCAATAACATTTGTGTAATTGTGTTTTTTTCCGTTGTTCTATTTTTAACTTTTTATTTGTAGGAAATTCTTCTGTAATGAGCACATTGTCTCCTAAAGCCATTGAACGAAATGCTATTTGTTTTTCACATGTTTTGACAGTCTGTTACTTTATGTCTGTTATCTGTTAATTGTTCTTTACCTTCTTCTTCTTTCTTTATTTCTTCTGTACTTTCTAATCTCGAGAAGAAATCAGCGGGCATCTTGAGCTTCTTTTGTGTTTAACATCAAAACAGTAATCAGATAGGAATATCATATAGCGCTCAAACTTTCCGATGCGATCGTTTTGAGTTTGCAAAGTGGATACTTTTATTATCCGTGTACAGAATAAATTTCTGATTGAGAAGGTAGTAAGAAAATTTTCTTATACAGTACACTATTCGTGCTAATTCCTTCTGCCATGTTGAATATCTTGTTTCTGTGTTCGTTAATCTTCTTGAGCAATATGATACTATTTTTTCTTCGTCCTTTTCTGGATAATAAATGTGAGGAGCCCTCCCAATTGATACGTACTGGCATCAGTGTATAGACGTATCTGTGGTTTTTGATCAAAGTTTGAAAGAGAGTGAGCATTTATTATATCAGTTCAAACAGTTGTTCTAATGATTGATCCCATTTGAATTTTGAATATTTTGTCAGTAATTTCTGAAAGGGTTCAATTCGGTCCGTGAACTTTTTAAGATGCGACCTCATGATCGAACAGAGTCCGATAAAATCTCTAAGTTGTCTCTTTGTTTGTGGTTTCTGATAGTTTTGTATTTTCTTTGCTATTTTTGGAGAAATAGATATACTATTTGCACTCACTTTAAAACGCAGTACTTGCAGAGAATTATAGAAAAGATGTTTCTTTTTTTGCGCCGCTCTGAAGTCGTGTCTACGAGGGCGTAATAGAAGAGAATGTAGGTTCTCGAGCTGCTATTCTTGTGTATATAACCCTATGACGATGTCTTCTGCAAAACTTCTAATTCTGCCTGGCAGTCCTTGTAGTAGCTTCCTCGGTACTATCGTTAAAGCCGACGCTGAGGCCGAATGACCCATTACTGCTCTTTGGAATTTGTAGCTTTTCTTCGTATGGTTTACCTCGAAGGTAGTATATTATTGGCTCTTTTTGTCCAACAGAATTTGATAATAGCTTTGGCTGATATCTACGGTAGAAATATATTTTTTTCCTTTTAGGCTAGACAAAACTTCTTCTGCCGACGGAAATGGTATAGCAAGATAGTTTGTATATTTGTTCAAATTGATCAAATTTAAAACCAAACTGAAGTCTTGTGAATTTGGTTTGCGTACCACAAGAAAAGAAGAGAATGCACCAGAAGATGTGTCCTTGATGATTTCCGCTTTCTCTAATTGACTTAAGTTGAAGATCAATTTGCTTCCTTATAGCAATTGGAATTGGCGGTGAAATCGAAAAGTTTTTCTGTGTATGCTAATCTTTATTTAATTTCTCGCTTAGAACGGTATTTGTATATGTCTACTTCCTGTTTTTCGACGTGAAGAGAGATTTCCTCTACTGTCTCTTCAATGTAAGCAATAGGTAATTGTTTGTAATGTAATTTTGTTTGCCGTTTCATTTATTACCAAAATAGTTGGGTGCTCAACAGACATCTTCATCGTTAACGCTTGGAGGTTGTATTTATCTTTTAAATACTCTAAGGGCGTGATGTAAAGAAACCTGATTCTGTTTGTACGTTCTTATTAACTTTCACCGGAAGAAAAAAAGTAGCCTTTCGCTGGAGTAGTAGTATTTGTTGCTGAGTAGACGTTTGCCATGTTGTTTTAATGACACAATCACGGATGTAGCAATGTCTTGCCTATTTTTGTTTTCTTCCTCCAGAATAGCTTTCCTTGGCTTCTTGTAGAAAGCGACAATATTTCTTTCTAAGTCTATTTTAGCTAAGAGGCGTTTTAACAAATCTTGACCGAAGACAAATGACTATTTTCCATTATTCTAAAATAATGTGAATAATATGTCGCATTTAAATTTAATTAAAGCTACATGCTTTAACTCTAATATTTTATTGGCTATTCCTTTTATTTGTGTTTTATAAGGAATCAATAAACTGTTCTTGGCCAGATCGGTATGGAACTAGCTGTATCCAAAATTGTAGGTGTTACTCTATCACCTAGTTGTATATTTATCAAAGATCGGTTGTCATCCGTTTCAAAGTTTGTGTAAGTTCGTTTGAGATTTTCTGTTTTGCTAGAAATATCCAGAGAGTTGGACTAATTTGCTTGTATTGTTGTGCTTATCTTATTCGCTCACTCTCCTTCTGTTGGGACGGGCGACGTTACTCGTTTCCCTGTTTGTTTTCATTTTTGTTTTTATTATGCCAACAAACATGAAACTTGTGTCCAGGCTTAAGACATATAGAACAAACAGTAGTTGTACCGCTTGCGTTATTTTGGTTCCCATTTTTATTTTCATATTTGACATTAGATTGCTGGTTGCTATTTTTACCTTTGTTATAATTATTTTTGCCCTTCTTTTTATAAGGCGGCTTGAATGAAGCATTTTTCGCAGCGATAATTCCGCTAATTTATTTGTAATATTTTCCAAATTGGACTGAGGGTTAACATTTTGACTAGATTGTGACCTTAGCTGTTCAATTTGATAAGCAGAGGTGTCGATAACTTGTTTTATAGGTATTTGGCAAGGTGCTCTTGGTTGTGAACTATAAAATGAAAGGATTGGAGGTTGTGGTATGTTTTGGTTAGATTGATGAATCTTACTGTGGTAGGTTGGATTTTGCTGATAAGTTTGAGACATGGGATCATGTCCGGGGGGCTCTGGTCAAGTAAAGGTTCTTGCGTTGTCCAGGGAGGTAACGTATGGGTACTAGAACATTGTGGGCTAGGATTTTAAGAATAAATTGGATAATTTGTTTGTTGTCTTGGATATTGCTGATAGGGCAAATTTTGAAGCTTTTGATTTTGCGAATTAAAACTTAAATTTTAGGTAAGGTTTGATTCCTATAAGGATTATGGATATTTTGGCTTTGAGTTTTTAACTCCTCCATTGTTTGGAAAGCCTGTACTCTTTCTACGTAATCCTTTTTTCTCATTAGATCTTGAGATTTTTCTAGAGCCTGAAGTTTTGCTTGCAGTTCCTGGACAGTTTTATATGTTTCTAACGTAATCTTCTTGAGAAGATTCCTTTACAGTCCTGTTGACAAGTAATGCACTTTGGCCTCTTCCGTACATTTCGAATGGTTGTGCCCGTATAGCTCTCAACTTTCGTAGAAAATATCTATCTGTTGATTGGTCGGGGTATTGTTTAACAAGATTGATCTCCATCTCAGCTTTTTATTGTGGCAGTCGAGGACGACTTAGGTTAACCACATTTTCCTTAAGTTAATACATCTAACTGGTTTAAGGATTGCAGTTGAAATATTAAATCAAGAGCAACGTCTTGCAGATACATTGGGAGTATCTCTACTTTTTTTTCTTTCATTTTTCCAACTTTGCAAATTAGCTAGATGTTCAAAGATCATAAAAAAAACGATCGGGTCTTCATTAACTGTTCCCGAGTACTTGGTTAGATGTGATAGATTAAAGGATGGTTTTGTTACCATCTCGTTTTCTTCTCCAAAATTATTGTCTATCTTTGAACTGTCCCGTCCGGTCTTTTTTTCCGGTCTTATCTTCTTTTCTTGAGGGTGGGAAAGTCCAAAAATGTTTTCCAGAGTTGGGTTTTCTTCTTTTCTTGGGGTATATATATCCAATTGGAAAAATTTGGGCGGGTTTTCCAGATGTTCACTTTTCACAAAAAAAGTTTAATTTTGATATATTTTATATATCTGTCACTTTTGCACTTTTGTTGAACACTTATCTTTTGTACTTCGAAGTATGTCACTTTTGGTTTGTCGCTTTCATTTATATGCTCTAAAACCACTTTTATAAGAGTGCTCTAAACGTAATAAAATCACGAGCGCCTATCACTAAGTATTGTCGTGATACTACTTCGTAAAGAGACCCTAGTGCTTCCGCCACGTAATACTGTGGGGATGCTTTTAAAAAAAATCCTGGCGTCTTCCACCACGTATTGATGTGATGGTACCACGTAATAAGACCCAGGCGATCTCCACCACGTAATGATTGCTTATGGTTACTGTTGAATCTCGTGGATCCATTATGTAATGATTAGTTTGTTCTTTGTCGTTGAAGGATCGTATATGACGTGGTACCACAGTCGTGTAAATATACGATTAAATCAGGTAGAGTCCGTTTGACCTAAGATCGATTAATATTTTGGTTATATGATAAATAAAAGAGCAACACACTTATTGACTTTTTAACCGACACCAAGTTTTATTATAAAAGTTCCATTAACTATATTACGTACAATAACTTTAAGATACTATAAAATGAGTGTCCCGAACATGGGCTCTTGTATTGACTTTATTTGTGGTTCACCTCTATTGTATCTTCGACTTGGGATTTCGGAGTGAAAAGAGTTTAACTTCAAGTCCAAATTAGGGAGGGAGAGATGACCATTATTCGAAGCGAGTAAGTGATACTTCTTAGGATCTTGACAGACCTTTCATAGTCCATTTTGGTAGGCGTATTTCCAATGTTTCCAAGCTTCACCGCTTGGTGTTGGTGTCGTCTGCGTCATGAATCGTTTAACGCAGCATTATGTAATTCTTGCCACTCGTGGATTGTTTTTATATGGTTGTTTTGACACACTAACCTAATGATCCACTTCCCATTACAATATGTATTCAAACATTAGTTTAATTATTATTTTAGATAACAAACAAACGTCAATTTAATAGCTTGCTCGACAACTGTTTCATATTCTTTTCGTGCTTGTTTTTCGCTGTTGTGCTTCAGCAGAGATTACGCCAGAGCCCCCTGTGAGAGGGTGTAACCCCACCAAATTCTGGAGTGCAGTTCCCCAACTTCAAAAGCTTTACGGTTAAAAATCTATAGAAACCATGCACAACTTTAGTTATATCCTTCCAATTTTGACTTTACACCCCCATACTGTAAATTCTGGCACAGTCCCTGAACTTCAGTGTTTTTTTTTTAATCAATAATAAGCCATAAAAATGTTTTAATTCTATTTTCTCTTTTGTTAGATTTATGGAATGTGTTTGTAGGCAGAACAATTAACTCGTACTTGTTGTTCCTGGTAGGTGAGTGTTAAGCTTTGTTGGCTCGTATTCAATGGATTCCGGCTTCAGTACCCTATGAGTCAGCTTTAAATTATAGATCCCATCATTAGAATGTCTTTAGCCAATTGAAGGCAATGGCGTGTACGGGCTTAGAATGAGTTTGGCAATTTTGTTTCAAGCGTATGTGTGACCTCGCGTCAGTCGCGTATGAAAAGAAATACTCAATCCCTGTCCAATAACACACAACTTGATGTCATCTATCTAAATCTAAGGAAGGCTTTTGACAGAATTGAATGTAATCTTCTTCTTCATAAAATAACCCACCAACTTAATATCCATGGTAACTTCCTTTCGTTATTGCGAGACTATCTCACTGGCCGCGAACAACGTGTTATCCTTTCTGGATCTTCTTCTAAATTTGTTCTCGTTCTCTCTGAAGTACCTCAAGGTAGTGTATTGGGCTCTCTCCTTTTCCTTCTATATATGGACGATCTCCCGTCTTATCTCTCGTCATCTGAAACCCAAATTCTCCTTTTTGCTGACGACTGTAAATTATTTCGAGAAATCAGATCATTACAGGATGCTACTGATCTCCAAAATTCCATCTCTAACCACTTTAACTGGTGCAATTCGTGCGCAACTTGAAAATAAATCCCTCAACATCTTATTTTCTTACTATTTCTTTAAAGAAGAATCAAATCCCAGTTACCTATTCCATTGGAGATAATCCTATCACCAAAGTTTCCTCTCGAAAAGACCTTGGAGTGATATTTGACAAAAACTTTTGTTTGCTGATCACGTGATCTCTATAACTAACAGTTCTATGCGCTTACTTAGTCTTCTCTATAGATTTACAGAAATTAAGGACCTTCATTCATTAAGTATGTTCTACAAAACCTTCATTTCCCCTAAAATTGAATATTGCTCCCCAATTTGGAACATGGCTAGTATTTCAAATCTTTCTCATATTGATTCTGTTCTGAACTTCTTTCTTGCTCTAGTCAAAAGAAGAATACCATCAGTACGTAGCTTAAGTAAACCAGAGCTATTATCCGTTCTTGGCCTTCACGTTCCCTCTTCATGTCGCAAGCTGGCAGATTTGATGTACTTATACACGATACTTAATGGGAATCTTCAAACTGGAGAGTTAGTATCTAAATTTTACTTCCGTGTTCCCTTGCGAATAAAAAGAAATAATAACCTTCATTGTGCCACGCCTAGTCTAAGTATACTGCAACGCTCCTTATTCTATAGACTTGTAAATATGAATCTTGATTCAAATATTGACATTTTTGGAACTGAAAATATTTTCCGTGGAGTGCTAAATATCAAAATCTGAGTTGTTCCTCTTGTGTATTATAATCTTCTTTCTTTCTTTTTTCGCTGAGTTATCTGTCGTTTTTAATTTAGTGTTATTTAGTTTGTAGTAATGTTATGTAGCTTTTTGCAATGTTATTTAGTTCCAGTGTAAAATGGCAATTCCAGCTGTATCTGAAACGTAATAAATAAATCAATTTGAATAAGCCGTTGTAGGCATCCAGGCCTTTTCAAACCTCTGTATACATATTTCTCTGTGGTTTTAGCCATTCCAGTGCAGTGAATCTGCTTGATACAGTACATGATCATATTTTTTATCATTGAAAATAAAGCGAACAGATCTATTTTGCATTTTTCTTCTATTATATTCTTCTGTGTTTCTTTACAATTATATTCTCATCTTTCGAATTTTCTTGTCTTGTCTTCAGATCAGTGCTCGAAGTGTGTGTGTGTGGGGGGGGGGGGAAAGCACGCCGTGCCCTTACCTTTTTCATTTTGGATTTGGCGTACCCTCTACCTTTTTATTAATAGGAGCCTTTACTTTCAATAGGCAATCACTGTCACTGAGTTCAAGCGTACCTTACCTTTTCTACCTCACTTTTGCAAGCGTGCCCTTACCTTTCAGGTAAATTTCGAAGTAAAATCTATCTATTGAGATCGATATGATATATATATATATATATAACGAGTACAAAGGAAACCCGGGAAGGCAATTTAAGGTAAATTTAAGACAAATGAAGGAGAAAAACGGATAATACTTACAGCTTACTTTCGCATTAGATCACACATATTCACATGTCCACATAAAAAAGTCACTATATTTCGTGTATTCACACTTTCTCAAGTAGAGAGGAAGATAGCGAAGTTCACGTGTTCACAAAGTACAAGTTTGAAGAGACAGTGGCGACACGCAGCAGACAAAGCATCAAAACTGGAGAAAAACTGACTGCTGTAGCGCGTAGATATCCGGAACTTGAAATAATAATAACTGTATAGCGTGTAAGTACAAGGTGGGATCGTGGATGGAAATGTGTTGAAAATGCAGAGAAAAAGGGGAGCTTAGAGTTATTGAAGGTTAAGTCCAGGTTTTATTTTCGCGCTTAAATCGTGAATAAAGGCATTGTCCCACAGCCGGCGTGTTAAGGTGCTGGTCGTAGGGGGTAAAATGTGGATTATAACAACCAGGAAAGATAGATCAAAATTGGTATTGTGGGACTCGATGTGCAAGGAAACTGGGGCATCCGGTTTGTTGATAGTACGGAAGTGACGATGGTTATTAATTCGAATGTTACGAGCACAACTTGTTTCCCCCCTAATAGATATATTAACACGGTAGTGGCGATAAATTTGAAGATATTTGAACCAAATTTTACTATGTTGTTTCTAGACTTAATAGCTCGGCTAAGTTCGTTAATGAGCAAAATCGACCCAAGGGGGTGGTCGGGGGAGGGGTTTCAAATTTTGAAAAAATATATATCAGCCCCTATGGAGTTTATAAGGAAACTTTGTCTGCATAAATTATAGTACTCCCTATGAAGTTAACGGTGACAGCAACGATTCAGGGGTTGTAGGGGTGGAAATTCGAAATTTTTAATACCAAGACTTGTGGGGTATCGTTGAAAAGCTCTTGATGATTAATCTATAAATCAATAACTAGTTTCTCGATAGCGCTCATATAAGGGGAGATTTGAATTTTTGAAAAAAAAAAAAAAAAAAAAAAAAACTTCGAGATCTACCTCAGCGTGTAGGCCTGTCGAAAGGGATTTTTTAACTCATTTCGAGCACTGCTTCAGATAGCAGATCCTTTCAACTGACGGAACTTTTTATTTTTCGTCCTTTTTATCTACCATGTTCTCTTCATCGTTAACCTTCGCGTTTTTAGTTGCAGCTCTCCTTTCTCTATTATGTTAATGTAATGGTATGAAAGATCAGACATTACTTCGTTCTATGACTCTGACTTGTCTGTTATTACTATCATGTGGATCTGAAATCCAAAAGCAGAGCTGTCACTACTTGCTTCTTCCGTAACAACTTGTTTGATGTAAGGATATAACTCTGTAAACTCAATTAAATTGCCATTCTCTTTCAGACGTCTAACTGAATCCGTTTATATATCTTCTCAAGATATTCCACCGGAGACATATTTTATTGACTAACATCTATTGCTTTATTGCACATTTTAATACGAATTTGTTGTTTGAAGTCTTTATATTAAAAGAGAAACAGCCGATAAATTAACATAGTAGGTCATATTGTTAGGATCTATATCTGTTGCTTTTTGGTAATGATACAGAGCAGTTTGAAATTCTGCTTCCTATAAACTTCGTTACTTTTTTATAAAAAATCTGCTTGCTGTTGCTCCTTCCTGAACTCCTTTGAAAGTACCTCGATTTCTTTCTCGTCCGTATCCTCCTTGTACTGCATAATAATGTTTTCACTCTCATCATTTCCAAACAACTCTTCTATCTGACAATAAGTGTTGTTATTTTACTCGACAGTTCCCCGGTTTGAAACTTCAAAATCTGTTTACACATCGATATCCAACGGTACTGGAACTTCCATTCGTTTGCACCTCAGTTATGTCTTAAACAGAGTTTGCTCCAGTTGAAAGCTTCGTACTTCCTGTATGTGGACCTAAGAACTGTGTGCTATTATTGTCCATGGAATATAAACTTTCTGAAACTAAGTTTACATCGTCACGTGTCCGATTCTCTATTCTCCAAGCCTGCTAAACTGCCATTTGTGTCTGTAAAGTCTTCGCTGTGTTGTGTAACTTGTCTTCTACATAAGCAATTTAACGATGCACAACCTTCCCATTTTGTTTTAGATATTAATTGCATTTTGTGTTCTCATTTTAAAGTTGTTGAACTCTTATATCTTCTAAAATACTTAATTTTTCTTGTAACTGATCCGTGCTGTAGATCCTAACAATCTTATACCAGTCAGACAGTATAAGGTCCATGCCAGAACGGCCGATAAAACCTTGTGTAATTATAGTACATATTGTAACTGCAATTGGTTTGGAGTCAGTTTATTCCTGAATGCAACTTGGAAATTCACTTGTCCTATTACCGGTAAAGTGCAATCATGTGTAAAGTTACTGGGTTAGGTAAGACATATTTGTGACACTGTGTGGCTTCGAGTAGTTGATAAGGTAACAGTTTCAAAACTGATCCCGAATCCAGGACAAACATTCATCGGAATCTCCATGGTAGCGTTGGCGAATTTGTTTCGAAGTTTGTTTGTTTGTTGTGTGTGTGTGTGTGAGAGAGAGAGAGAGAGAGAGAGAGAGACTGACTGACTGACGGACTGACTGACTGTCTGTCTGTTGTTCATTACTTCGTTCCCTTTTTCTGACTTGTCCAATATCAACCGCATCAACTGTTGGCACACGATTATTTCTACTAACCACTTTTAGAAATCCTTTCTGTTTACATGGAAAGCAGACGAGATTTAATTCTCTGCACCTGTTTTTAGGATGGAACCCATTTCACTTTCTACAAGGCTTCTTTTCTTGAACAGTGATGTTAGTTTTATATGACTGTCCTGAGTACTGTCTTTTTCAGTCGAGTTTTTGTACCATATGAAAATTTGTCTCATACGATTTCAGTGCAGCTGATTCTTTATTCACTTTCTTGATAAGGAATACTATCTCAGTTGCACTCATGAATGTTAATTTGTCTTCAGACAAAAGTTTTTTTGTTTTTTTTTTGAACTGAATCAAGCACAGATTTATCTCTTATCATCTCTGTGAACTCACCGTACTCACATCATATCACTTGACGTTTTAGAGCTCTTACAAAATTTTGAATTGTCTGTAATTCTGACTGCTTAAGCAAATGAAAGTTGTATCTCCCTACAATGCCGTTGAATTTTCTGTTCAAAAGTGTCAATAAATTTACTGTGTACATCGACATAGGATTTTTCATTAAGAGACCTGATGCGAAAACGTCCTTCAGGACTTCAAATGCTTCTTCACCTATTAACTTATTCTTGTACTTGTTTTCCATGACTGGTATCTCTTGGGCAGAACACAAATACTCAAATCTTGCAATATATCTTTCATCATTAGTCTGGTTTATGTGAGAAGGTTCTAAGGCAAATAACGAATTTATCTTCTAGTTTCACTATCGCTTCTGCGCTTTGTAAGTTAAGATTAGATTATGTTAACAATCGATTCTTTTATATCTTTAGGTTAGGTAAATTCTATGTAACCTAATGCACAGTCTAAGTCGTGGAGAGCAAGGGAAAACTTATATAAGACCTTTTGTGTATAATCCAGGAACGCAGTTGTTCCAAGGTGAAGATGAAAACTTATACCTTAGTCAGTACATCTAATAAAACACCACAGTAACTAATAATTGTAAAATCCGTTTACTGAGGAAAGGCTGCTCTTATTTATCATGTGCACAGTACTTTACATTAGCAACTTAGTGCAGCCTTTATATGCTCTGCATAACATACACTACATATTCCCTTCATAATTTTTGTAACGTTAATATACAACATATATTCAAAGAGAACTCAGAAACAACTATTTATGAGAAACTAAAATCAAGTACTTTATGTTATTAACAACAGCAACGAACAAGAAGACCCTAGTTGAATTAGAGAATGAAGTCTACATTATTGACCTTAACTTTTGAATATAGTAAGACTTGTCCTCGGCAATAATACACACAGAGGATTAACGGGTGGGCTAAATAGACTGTAACCCAGGGCCCCCAGTGCTTCAGAGGCCCCGCCAAAAGTAACTCAGTTACCTATGTTAATAGTAAGCACAAAGTCAGGACTGCCGTAATGCATGGGTACAGTGGGCAGTCGTCTGGGGCCCTTAAACCTGTATACCCTAAAATAGCTCAATCTATTCTTGAAATTAAATTAATAAAACATTTATTATATCCGAATAGAAAAACAGATGATTTATATAAAACCAAACTTTCTACACAATGTAACACACATTCACATTTTACATTACATCTTATACAGAACTTAACTTTTCTGTAAATACTCATTAAATTTCTGTGACACATGATTTCCTCCATTAAACATATCTTTCTATATTGTTATCGAATCCATTTACAACATAAATTTAACTCGTTTTCTCAACAAATAAAAATCTTTCATTATACATTAGTTCATATACAAACGATGCTGCCATCTATTTTCCAACATATAAACTTTTCTCCAGGGCTCATAAAATTAAATGCCCCTACTATGACGTATGATGTCAAAGCAAAATTTATATTGTATAATTTCAATTGCAAGTTGTCACTTCTTTGAAATGAAGATTGAGATAAAGATTCGTATATTCTTTTCTTTTCTTACAATTCACATGGATGAACAAAAAATTTAGTGGTTTGATCTGTATAATAATTAACAATAATTAAAGAAGAAGGATCATAGCTCATTGAGCCATTCCACCCTACACCCTACCCCATGCTAATCTAAATACTTCTTACAAGCATTGCCTTTTCTAAATCCTTAATTTGATCATATTTTACCCAATTTGGAAAAGTATTGTACGTCAGTTCCTTATCAGTAAAGGCAAATGTTAAGTAATAACTGGTAAAATATGATTAGGATTTCAGAATCAGCTTCCTACAAGTAGATCATGAAAAAATCATGCAACGTATAGCATTGGTTAATGGTTGATAGCAGGTTATTTACATAGTGTTTTTTAGTACAGGGCTTCTCAAATTTGTAGATCGAAATTGATACCTTCGTCGTTGCACCAAGTAATATTACTAAATTTTCAATGCTAACGTTTAAATTTGTATGAATTTCAGTACTTATTATACCAACGAGGCAGAACATTTGTCAACGTGTTTACCTTGTAATTAGGAGGCCTCAAGAACGATTCCCGGTAAAACTTTGGCAAACTTTATTTTGTATGAGCCATTCTAGTAAATTTTGACTTCATTCCGTCACTGATTATCTGTCACGTTCTAGTTAAAATCCACAATCACAAACATCCATGCTCCATCCGGGAGCTTCGAGTCGCTGGCTTAGCGCCCTAACCCTCACGGCTACCAGGTCGGCAACGATTCCCGGTGCCGAGCATTCTGACTGAGGTTTTTCCTGATTCCCTCAATAACACTGGGCAAATGTTGGGATGGTAGCTTGAATAATACAATGAAACAACAATATACCTAGTCGGGTCATAAGTTCTGTCCCAAACTTGTACGAAAAATTCCAGTAGCTAGGAATGATGTATGGAAATAACCTAGCATTGATGTAAAGCGGTAATGTTGGTTGAACTTATAACACCATTGATTTCCTTTGTTTCTTGCAAAGCGATGGAATGGGAAAGAAAGAGGATCGTTTCGCAGTTCTGGCCTTACACAAATGCGGACACCCTCCGACGACTATCTTTAAGTTACTGCGGAAACTGAACATTACACAAAAATTTGTTTATCGCACCATACAGCGATATAATGAAACATCGTCTATCGAGGATAAGCCTCGCACTGGTAGACCTCGCTCGTTTAGTACCCAGCTGTTGTCGTTAAGGCAGTGAAGGCACGAATCGCCCGAAATCCGATCCGTAAGCAGAAACTCATGCCCCTGCAAATGTACATATCGCGATCATCAGTGAAAAGGGCGATCAATGAAGACCTAGGACTGCATGCCTATCGCAGAAGGACAGGCAATCGGTTAAATCAGCGCTTGATGAGAATGCGACGTGACAGGTCAAAGTGGCTCCTGCAGCAGTACGCGGATAGCAAGCATCGACACATTTTGTTTACAGATGAGAAAATTTTCCCTGTTGAAGAACACCTCAACCATCAGAATGATAGATGACTGCTTCAACCAGTGCTGCAGCATGTGAATAAGTTCCCCGAGTCCAGCGAGGTCATCACTCCGCATCAGTGATGGTTTGGCTGAGTGTGTCATACTGGGACCCCACTGAAGTTCATTTTTGCCAAAAAGGTGTCAAAACAGGTGCCAAAGTGTACCAGGAGGACATTCTCGACAAGGTGGTGAAACCTCTTGGCAACACTCTGTTCAAAAATAGGCTTTGGGTGGTCCAACAGGATTCAGCACCAGCTCAGAAGGCGAAATCGACTCAGGAGTGGTTTCGTCGCGACAACATTGCGTTCATCACCACCGAAGTATGGCCGTCGTCCAGTCAAGACTTAAATCCTCTTGACTACAAGATCTGATCCTATTTGAAGGAGAATGTGTGTTCTCAACCTCACATAACTTTGGACTGCTTGAAAACTGCTATAGTGGAAACGGTGGCTAACATAGACATGAATGTGGTGCGTGCTGCCATTGATGATTGGCCACGTCGTTTACGAGCCTGTGTCCAGGCAAGAGGAAACCATTTTGAATAAATCTTGTTCCCAATTGATTGTCACTTATTATTGTTTTATTTCGCAAAACATTTCCATTTTCCTCCGCGTATTTTACTTGTTATAGTCTTTTGCAGTTGGGACAGAACTTATTACCCGACTAGGTAAAAATATGAGCAAAAGTAGTTAAATTATTTCTGTTAAATAGCTAAAATCTGCATTCTCCGATACACAATTTTCTTATTTCAAGAGGAAATAATAGGCGTATATTTTAACTTTTGCTCTGTATTTATGTTCGAAAAGAATCGCCATCGTTAAGGCAGTAGCCCGTCTGACTGCGTATCTGGCGGCCTGGGTTCGAATCCCGGCCAGGACGCTGTAGGTTTTTATTCATTGCTCCTATGTCTGTCACTTTGAGGTGTGTCAAATTGGGTACCATAGTGTCTTAGTACTCTTGAACACCTTGGGAGATAAAAGTTGTTTGAGCGTGGGGTTGACCAGTAACCACCTCACATCACTTCGTGCCGTAGGTCGAGAATACGTAGAACGCTACCTCCACATTCCCCATACGCCTTTCACGGAATCTGTGCATCGCACAGGAGATAACTTTACATTTTATCATTTTTTATTTTTGAAATACATCTGCACGATATTTTAAATAAGTGAATTTAAAAGTCATCGTTTTTAGGTATCAGAATAAACCTATTGAAAATCTGTGTACCACGAATTAGTGACGGAAAGTTCACTGAAAAGCTTCCTTTTACTTTGTTTGGTGCCAAAACAATTCTGTGAACACATGCAAGACTGTTAAAAAAAACATTTTCAAACAAATACGTTACTCTCCTAAAATTCTTTACAGGTGCCCAGCTCTGTTCTCTACAAAAATAGTTTTCTGGACACAATATTTGGTTCTCCAAAGCATGGTGTTTCTGTACTGTCTCATAAGGAACAATCCTTTCTCTGATCTTTGAACCTGTTTTTCTCAAAACTACAGAAATGTTACTTATCAGGTTCTTCCATTCTCCCACAGAATTGCAGTGTGTTTTTATCCTGGGGCGCTAAAATCAAATTTGTGATAAGTAGACATATAACATTTGTTTCTATTTTGCATGTGCTTCATTAGAAATGTGTCAATTTTGAAGAATCTTGGGCTGGACATCAGATATTTCCTCACTCAGTCAGTGACAGTGTGTTAGGTCAATTATAATTTTTCAATAAGCTCACGTACAGTATCCAAAGGAAGATTTGTACCGTATCCAGTCCGTTAAAGATTGGTTGCACACATTCTACTCCGTTTGTGAGAAGTTGTGAGTTGGGAACAATGTAAGCAAACTACAATTCCAGAAAGGGTTTCTCACTACGATAACATATGTAATGGAGTGTTTACAGACCTTAGTCACAGCTATAGATTGAAATATATTTAGGCTTCAAGTTTGGAATTTTGTTTCTCAAATAAGAGCAGTTGCGACAACCTATGACTTTTTGAATAGGACACCCACCGCGACATTGCAAGACAAAATACGTTTAAGGATAAAAGGGAAAATATTAAAGTATGAATCTACTCGGAGCTGTAGCGCCTGGCCTTCAGAAATGGAGAGATGTCATCAAAAGTTGTGATCAATTTACGGGTGAAATATATAAAGAAAAATGAGGCATGGCAGTAAGGCCATTTTACACTGAAACTTGTAATAAGAGGAGTATGTGTTGGGATTCAAACTGAAAGCCTCGTTAAGTGTGAAGCACAGCATTCATTCTTAGACTATTACATATTTCTGATAGCATTTTAATATTCCAGCACTATGCCCATTGAGTAAACTGTAGTAACTAATAATACGTATGTAAACTTACGAGATTCGTAAGCACCAGAGTTAAACATGACCATCGTCGTTCTGTTCTCACATTCATAGCAACTGAACAGATTTACTTAAACAGTCCTTTCTTATAATTATTTTAATGCGTTCTTCAAATGTATACTCTTCAACCTGTAAATAATTGGTGAATTCATTATATTTCTTTACCATTTAAAAATATTTATTTATTTATTATTTCATTTGTTTTCAGGAAGTCTTTCTGCTTTGTTAAGATCGAAATGGGGTCCTTTAAAGGAAAATGAATCGACAATTTCATATTATACGAAACAGATACTAGAAGGATTGAAATATTTGCATGATCAAAAAATTGTTCATAGAGATATAAAAGGTAACTATAATATTTGTTATACTTTTTTCTTTTCCTTCTGTTCCTAACCCTTTTAACAGATAACATAATCTTCGAAGTTGTATCACAACCTTTGCACTGTTTCTGTGTATAAAAAGCTAAATGTTATTATTCTTACAAGGGAACCTTACGAACCATGTTCCGGGGATTTTCACCGGACTGGTTCCAAAAGAGAGGGGACAGGGTAGGAAGTCAGAATGTGAGATTATTTTTTTCGGAGCAGGAGTGTGAGAGGCAGGAGAACGGGTTAAGGGTGAACTGGTGCTTCGGTCCAGTAAAACTGTACCCTTTTTCTTTTGCTAGTTTCTCATAAACGAAAGCAGAGAATGAAGTGTAACTTACCATGATTATAGATAATGCTCTTCTACACTAGAAGCGACTAATGTGAAGCACCGTCAGTGTTGCCAGCTGTAGGCATTCACAATGTTGGCAGAATATTAAAAGCCCGAAAATATCGGTGAAGGCAGGGACTATAACGATGAAGTCAACGTCATTTACTGACAAAGTATAGTTTATTCTAGTACTGTGTACTACTTCGCCAGTACTATTTTGATTTCAGTGGTAATAAGCGAAATCACCAGGAATCCTGAAATAGTCATCAGGAAATTCGAGTTAAGTGCAATTTATATGCAGACTGTCAATGAGTAGATAATTCAGACAAAACGTGTTGTTACAATGAGCACATCTCATGAATGAGAAAGCACTGCACTGATCTGATGAACAAACTTCAGAGCCAACAGTGTCACAGCAGTACTGCATCGGCGTCTCGGAATGGTTCCGGGTCTTCGTCCAGATATCCTGACTTGTACCATGCATACTTGATCATGTTTCGAAACATTGGGGACGAAAACTGATAATGAGTGAAGGATTGGAGACAAATGAAGTTGTCCCGATGCCAGATGTTGAACTCTTCGGTCGCCATAATGCCATCAGTCACGAACTTAACAAATTCTTTATACGGACGGAAGAAATAGACATCCAGTGGCTGAATGAGTCCTATGCATCCTGGTGGAATCAAATACCATTCAAATTCACTAATGCTTTCTGGAATTGTTGATTTGATTAACACTTCATCCGTATTGGCTGACCACGAATCAAGAAGTAGGAGCATGGGTTCTTCGTATAAAGTAGACACACTTGGCCAGAATACATTGGTCAGCATTATCTTCTGATCTTCTTTTTTCATGTTAGCAGAGCCAGAAGCATAAGACATAATATTTAATGGATCAGCTGGTTTGCTGTGAGGAAATTTCCGGCTGGATTCTACACAAAGCATGTACATCGGCGAATGTAGATCTCCGTCCATTGAGTGCGTCGTTGCCGACGTAGATCCTACAGTTGCATATACTCGTTTAATGCACATTGGTTGAAGTGTTCGTCCTGAATGCATTTCTTTCTCGAAACGACTTTGATCTGTGTTCAGGATCTGTTTGGGAACAAAAATGTCGTTCGATGAACAAGGATTTCATTTTTCTGACGAATTCATCTGATTTCCGCAGTATATCCTTCTCTTTTGAGGCGCAGGTCTTTGACAATTTATGAGTAATTGATCGCGAGACGATCCTGTTCCTTTTCTTAAATTTGTAAATCCATGAATCTGATGCCTTGAAATTCAGTTTATCATCTGTATCAACCTGGCGCTTGATTTGCAATGCCCACTGTCTGATTGTTCTGTCGTGAATTATGGCATTGCGTGCAGACATTTCTTTGAAGTGCTCAAACACTCTGGTGTTTATAGTACTCATCTTCATGCGCGACGTCATCTTTTCTCGCGATCGTTCATAGTTCTGCAGCACGCCAATCGATTTGATCTTTGAAATCTTTGGATCGAACAGATGCCAGAGATCTTCTATTTCCTCCAACTGTGCTTGTCCAGTACTGGAATGCCCATTCTTTGTATTCTTCTGACAGTTCACTGACTCCTTTCTTCTTCCTTTCCGGTGACGGAACATACGATGAGCTACTGCCTTGAGATGACGGTGTTTCTTCTTCATCCGACACTTCCGGCACATGTTGCGTTGATATGGCTTGCGATGTCATGTCGATATCCTCATCACCATATTCACGATCAGTTGAGTCAACATCCAGGTCTGAAGCGTCCTCATATGTCAGAGATTCATACCGCTCAACGATCACTCGTTCATCCAATAACTCGGCACATATCTGGTCGAACATTTCCCGATCTGCAGTGGATGGTGCGCCATCAGATGTGCCAAATTTCTGAACCAGCAGGCGAATGACCACTTTCGGATTCATCCTGAAACGACAAATAAAAGAAAACATTAGAATCCCTATAAAAATGAACAACAGATTTATCAGCACTCCACAAGAATTGTAATATTTCATCCCATAAATATTTCTATAGACATAGAAAAGGAAAGGTGAAAGTAGGAAAGAACTTCGTTTTAGCGTACGTGTCCACTGAAAACGGAAAGAGAGAAGAGAGGAGAGCGAGTGCCTATAACAATGGACTCAACAACATTTGATGACCAATTATCATATATTTTCAACTAATATCTTGATTTCATTTGTAATTCGCATCATTGCTGTTTTTTGTTATTTTGCTTTCTTTTTGTGCTTATTACAATAGTATTGGCGAAGTAGTACACAGCACTAGAATAAACTATACTTTGTCAGTAAATGACGTTGACTTCATCGTTATAGTCCCTGCCTTCGCCGATATTTTCGGGCTTTTAATATTCTGGCAACACTGCGAATTTTTACAGCTGGCAACACTGACTGTGCTTCACACTAGTCGCTTCTAGTGTAGAAGAGCATTACCTATAATCATGGTAAGTTACACTTCATTCTCTGCTTTCGTTTATGAGAAACTGGCAAAAGAAAACGGGTACAGTTTTACTGGACCGAAGCACCAGTTCACCCTTAACCCGTTCTCCTGCCTCTCACACTCCTGCTCCGAAAAAAATAATCTCACGTTCTGACTTCCTACCCTGTCCCCTCTCTTTTGGAACCAGTCCGGCGAAAATCTCCGGAACTTGGTTTGTAAGGTTCCCTTGTTAGTCTCACAATGTGAATTTGTATATAAGCCACTTTGTTATAAAATTGTGTACACTGTTGTTCAGAGTTTGAGTCCAACTTCCGCATGTACTCATTATAATATTAGACTAATACATTTTGTCATAGCATTGGTGGATGCGATTATGTTGCCATTTCGTACGTCCCTCAGTTTCGTAGCTTATTGGGAAATAAAAAAAAAATCTGAGATTCTTGTTTTGCAATTATTTATCTATGTATACTGCATTATGTTAACGTTATTACATTAGGAATGGAAATCTGATTCTTTTCACAAGTATTAATAGTTGGATAGTCATGGATATAAGGCCAATACGCTGTTAAAGTCGTCTGCTACTGCGAATTGTTGGGGCCGCCATATTGGCTTTAAACAAACGGTTGCCTAGGAAACCTGTCATTTGATCTCTTTAGGATTTTGAGAGAGGTTGCAAAAGTAAGCTTGTGCTCTGTAATTAAAAATATATTAACTGATACTTATTATTTACTTACTTCAATGTTAGAGTTTGATAATAAACATACCGTATAAAATATTTACGGATCTAATGAAATATTAAAAGAAATATCGTATTTGATCAACCCACCTGCTGCATTATAGCAATGTCGTTATCATATTACATTTTTTTTTTTTTCAAAGATGAAAGTAATATTGTCAAAGTCACTGTATAGTGGAGTATTATCTTCACTAAATGGAGTAAAAGAAAAATCACCATGTCCGAATTTGCGAAGAAATAACTGAATAACTCATTCTGTTTCTTTGCCGGGTTGAAAATAGCTGAGTACACGGCGTGTACCCTGCGGTGTTCTAATGTTCAAGTAGGTACAAGGTTTCTTCTAAAATTTTAAGGTGGGTACACTCCGTTTACCAGCGTGTACCCTCCATTCCACACCTACCGACAAGTACTATCATCTAGGATGTCACTCACTACCACCTACGGTCCGAGGACCGCCAGCCTATCAAGATCCACCGCAATACTCAATATCAGGGCCTACAGGCAAAAACAAACGTCAAACGGAACAACTGCATTCAATTTCAAATTCTATATGGAGACGCACTCATCCGTTTCACTACCATTAAAAAAGACCCACACACTCAGTGACTCTGACTCTGAATATGAATCAATTGGTCTCGCCGATAACACTGTTAAATCACATCAAGAATCAACTTCCTCGATACATTCATTTCTACAGACAGATTTGATCCGAAATTTCTAACACCTGAACTGCTTCTCAATCAATTTTTTAAATATGTCCCTTGTGGAAATATATCTCAGTTAATTCCTACTGGAAATGGAATCATAGAATACACAGATCCTACACAAGCAAATAAAATACGTAGTAAGAACAGTTTTCATATCTTCGGCACCACTGCGAAGCTAACACGAATGGAAATCAGCCTCTGAAACATGCACCACCACCACGGCGATCACCCATGTTATCAGTAGTAATTCGTGGCGTGAATCCAACAATCACAGACGAAGAATCTGAACAGGAACTAAAGACCGAGGGACATACCATAACCAAATAAATGTATTCAAAACAAGACAAAAACAGGCCTTCCAAGCTACATGATCCGTGTGCTTACCAATCACCAAGAGACTATGAATGACCTATTACAGATAGAAGCGTACATATACTGAAGATGTTGCAGAGTCGAACCATCTCATTCTCCACCACCTCTACCTGTAAGATGTGAACGCTGCCAAATTTACAACTCCCACCTTACCTCAGCCTGTTCTAATAATCCCATATGTGCTTAATGTGCTGGTCCCTACCATACAAAAGATTGCAATAACCTTTTTAAGCAACCTCCAAAATGTAATACCTGTGGCGACAAACACCCAACTTTTAGTTACAGTTGTAAAGGCTTACCTCAACCAAACCCTGAAAACCCTGGACTAGTAGTTAGTACCTGTACGAATCCCAGAACCAAAACCAGAGACTCCATCCATAACGTCAACCTCACAACCTATCACCATCGAACAATTCCTGATATTCATCGCTGTTGCACTACAAAACCTGTATCCTTTTCAACGCCATGAAGTACTGAACCACCTTCAATTTGCTGCTCCCACTGTACTAAATTCCAATGTTCTAGCAATCTACTCTGACCCGTATGTTCTTGTCCCTTTTAAAACAGCAGTTTAAATAAACTTTGACTTCATAGATATTGTAGTAGAACTAGAGATAGGTTGGTAGAATTTTCAAAATTCAGGTTCGTTTCACGGCAAATCCCTGAGAGGGAAAGCCAAGAATCATCAACTCTTAAATATTCTCTCTGTAATGTTTAATATCGAAAAGAAAATACGAGTAGACAAAAATGTTTGATTACAGGAAAAATTTACAGTTCAATTTTATCAATGTTAGGAATTATAGAGATAGGAATTATAGAGAGATAAGTCAGCTTAAATGAACGCCAAGAGGCGTATTCAATATGAAGTTATGTTAAATTTAAGAGCAGAAGCTTTTCCGAATTTGGTCAAAGAAAATTATTTGCAGCCAACCAGAAATATACTTAACTAAAGCGTCCTCTGAGAGGATCCCAAGAATCAGTTTCTCAAACAGAGATGTGTAGTCTGTGAAGTTACTGCAACTTCTGATGGTCTTATCTTGAAACCCAGAGGTATATATACTAAGATAAGTTATCCAAAATACACAATAGAAATGCTATCTGCTGTTCTTTCAAAACAAGGTTGTTTTTGGCAGAGGATATAGATTTCCTGTTATTGCGCTAGTTAGAAGTAGTTATAGATAAATTTATCATGTTTACCTTTTCTCTCACATTTCCTTGAACATTTACAATTTCACCAAGGTTAAAAGTAATCTTAGATAAGCAATGCTCCGCCGACACATTGGAGACATCGCTATTTGTTTTCTCTTCCGAAAGTGAAAGTACAAACAACTGAAACCTTAGTTTTAAAATATCACAACTATTACAAGGTTCGAAAGTAGCTTTAGAGAGTAATCAGACAAACTGCAGACACTGTTAATAATTCCTGTGGAAAGTACAATACGTAAATGGAAAACAAGGAAAAAAGAGAAAATAGACACAGAATTTTTCATTCGTCTATTACACCTCCCCACTTACGGAAAACAAAATTTTAATTGACGAATTTTACGTTACCTGACCTTATCTTTTAAAAGAGATGTTCTCTTAGAGGGCATTGAAGATTCCTCCAATTCTTTTTCTTTTAACTTAGCTGTAAGTTGACTTGGGATTACTGCTTTTTCACTGATATTTTCACGTTGTTGAACTTTGTGAAGTATGGTAGGTTTAAAACATATCTGTTTGAAACATGATCATCCTTATATCATTTACATACTGGTTTGCAACAATTACAATGTTTACATATACAATATATTATCATGATTACAATGACAATAGTACATACTATGGAAAAGGCAGAAAATTTTGAAATAGTATCATGATGAGTAATTTTCCATTTTTCTTCCAATATCTTTTGTTGAATTTAATCTACCTTGTGACCTGCAAATTTTAAATCATTTACTCCATTAATAACATGTTTTAATGGTAAATCTAAGGATATGTATTGAAAAGAAACATCTTTGTCTAATAAATCACAACATTCAAAGGATAAGTTAAATTTTTGAATAACATCTTTGAAAGTAACATTAGTTTCAAAAATACTTTAAGCTTGTATTAAAGTTCTGATACCATATTTGCAATTTACCAGACCCTATTAAACTTACATCATATGGTTCATTAGATTTGCAAACTATAGTTAATTTTTCGATTTAATTTGTTATAAATAACCATTCGTTATTTCCAAGAGCAATTAGTATTATTTGATCGAGAGTATACTATTCTTTGATTACAGTTATCAGGTACTTTTCTTACATATTGTAACAATTTCGCTTCACACTCATGCAAGTGTGTCGATAAAATTGGAAAAGATTGTTTACAAACAAATAGTTGCTTGTTAACGAGATACAATTTTTAAATTCTGATTCACTTAATTTCACATAATGTTGTTTATTATTGTCAATTAACAAAATTTCCGTCTCAGGTTGAATACATATATATTTACTGCTTGAATTGGTAATTTTGATAAGAAAAGGTATAACTTTATAAGTGTAGTACTATACATTTTCCTTCAATGGTATTCGAACTTATGCCAAGACACCATAATTAACAAACACTTTAAAATATAGTCATTTTAATAACATATGAGACACTAGCAGGTATTGGAAGTGATACATAAGTATTTAGGTCATTCTGACTTTCCTTAGAATGTTTAAATATTTGGAAAGGGGTCACAATATGGGGTTGAAATACGCCCTTTTGAAGGTTTAAGATAGCCCTTAATACAAATTTCATACTGACATTTAAGATCTCTACACATTTGATCAAGTCTCTGAATATGTTCCATCAAATCTAATTTTAATTTCAGATTCATGAACTCCTTATTTAATTTATTTGTTCTTTTATTTAGAGCATCTCTTAAATGTGCTCAGTTTCTACTTAATAATTGCTCATTTTCTTCTACTGAATATAGTGTTATTTATTAACTTTAATGTTGATTTTACAACTGGCATCTGTTCTTTACTTAAATTGAGAAAACCATTTGTTCATTTTCTAATTTATTAATTTGAGATGTATAATATCAAGCATCTTGAACATCTAAAATACCAAAAAGGATTTTAGAGATTTCGCCTACAAAATTAAATACTCCTCTTTTATTTCTATTAGATTGTTCCGTCACTCTACTGATTTGGTTAATAATATTCCTACTTTCTTGAATATTTTTCAACTTTTGAGGAATTTGTTTAGCAATTAGTGTCACAATCCGTTTTGTTTCCTTGTACCAAATTATGTACACATAGTTGCTTGGTTACCACCATACATATGTTGATTACATAATTATAATCTAGGTTTATCAAATTTACGAAGTCCACATTATAAAGTTTAGTGGAGCCCAAGTGATTATAATATAGTCCAAGGGAATCTTGAAACTTCTCGATAACTTGCAAACGCTGTTCGTAAGAACATTAGTAAGATGAAAACGAATTACATGGCCTGAAAGGGTTAGAAAACGAAAGTAAATTTCTATGGAACTTCAATAGTATAACTTCCTATTTACATCTACATTTAATGGCTTGCCTTCTCTTCTTTATTCTGCAGTTTAGACCTTTAGATTCAAGAACTGCATAAGGACCTTCCCAAAAAGAAATTAACTTTTTAAATCTACCTCTTCTAACTGATTCATCATACAATAGTACCTGATCTCCTAGTTTAAAAACAATTCCATTAACATATTTATCGTAATATTCTTTGTTCTTCTCTTTGGATACTTCTAATTTTAGCTTGTCTAATTGACGTAATTCCTGTCAATTGTTTTTCATTTCCTTAACATAATCATCATAATTGTAAAGAGGTTCAGAGGTTTTTTTTTGTAGTACTCCTGGGATGTTGGCTTTTTTTTTTTCAAACATAAGTTCGTGAGTTTGTAGTTCTGTATTGGTGTGAGGTGTTGTATTATACACGAAAAGTGCATAAGAAATGTCGTCCTAATCCTTTTGGTTTTCCAAAATATAGTGCCTTAGCTACTCTGAGTGAACGATGGAATTTTTCAAGTGTTACTTTGGGGATGGTACCTTGAGGTGTTTGTTTTCGGTATTTCCAATAATTTACAAACTTTCTGTAAGACTTCTGACATACTGACATAAAGTTGCTAACTTTATCTGTGAGTATTACCTGAGAAATACCATACTTTAGAATGACTTCGTCTACGAAGGCCTTTGCTACTGTGTTGGCGTCTTGTTCTGCTAATACAAATTTAGTCAGATCATCTTGAACTGTAAGGAGAAATTAGTTTCTTTATCAGTGAGGCTCATTGGACCAACTATATCTAAACAAACCTTTTCAAAAGAGGTGTTAGGAGTTTTAGAAATTTCCATTGGCATTTTGACTTTGACAAATTTTGTTTCTTTGACATTTTTCGCAAACACCAACGAATTCTTCAATGTCATCTCATTTTTGGCCACGACAAAGGATTTATGGTATTTATATTTAGATAGTCTTTTTCGTTTCATGTTCTACAAATACCTTGATGACCACCAATGTGAATTTCGTGAAATTCTTTGAGAATTTATCGTTTGTAATCTTCCTCTAAAAGGGTTATGTTAGTTTGAGTTTCTTCTTTTATGGATTCTAATATGTACATTCTACTTAATGGATCCGCGTTAGTATTACGCTTACCTTGTTTATAAAGAATTTGGTAATCGAATTTTTCAAGTTGAATTCTCCATGTTACTAATCGTGAAGTAGGATATTCTCTTTGTAATGTTTAATATCGAAAAGAAAATAGTAGACAAAAATGTTTGATTACAAGAAAAATTTACAGTTCAATTTTATCAGTGTTTGAGTATAGTAATTATAGAGAGATAAGTCAGCTTAAATGAACGCCAAGAGGCGTATTCAGTATGAAGTTATGTTAAATTTAAGAGCAGAAGCTTTTCCGAATTTGGTCAAAGAAAATTATTTGCAGTCAACCAAAAGAAAATAAATATATTTAACTAAAGCGTCCTCTGAGCGGATCCCAAGAATCGCTCTCTCAAGCAGAGATGTGTAGTCTGTAAAGTTATTGGTACTTCTGATGATCTTGGAACCTAGAGGTATATACTTACAAAGGATGTATGTGAACCGTGACAGCTAGACATTTATGAAAATTTCTAGCCTGACTAATTTTGGATCGCTAATCATCGTGGCGATAGTCACTCGGTGCGGAAATGCCTTGTTTACCCGCTACGCTACGTACAAACCACAGAAACGACGACGCAAAGCCCGAAAAAAGTACAGGAAAGCTGTGGCATGAAAGGTAACAAATCTGTGACACGAAAGTACGTCAGAATCTACTCGCAAAGGTGAATGACCAGTGATAGGTATCAGTCGAAAATAACTATGGTCAGTGTAACGCCTATCCACGCCGTATTACTCCCTTATAGAGCAGGGTCCACTACAAAATTCGTTACAAACTCCCTAATTGTCTGCACTGCAAGGCCGACATTGCGGAATCGGGACCCACATAGATAGATGGATAGATAAATAGACGTATGTAGGTAGATGTATGTGTGATTCCAAACAGCTGCATTGATTAACATCGCATACCATGTTGGTCGGTTTCGTCATTGCGCATGAGGATTAGTATTATTATTATGATTATTATTATTAGTATCATAAGTATTATTATTATTACTGGTTGTAGTAGTAGTAGTATGAATCGAAGCAGGAAGTTGTTCCTGCAAGTATTGCGAACATGTCCAACTTTAGCGCCAGAATAATATATGACAATATTATTGATACTCTCCTCCAAAGAGTATCGCAAAAACGAACAAGTGGCTAACGTACGAAGGTCGATTATAAGTGGGAGACTGTACGTTCAAGGTTACAAAGTATATATGCTAGTCTTGCGCGAAAGAAACATGAGGACGCTGTCTGCCAGGGAAGTGAATACAGTCTGCTAGAGCGTCATATAGTCGGAGATAAACATGCGAACTCACTGGGAAATCATATAGACGTATATGCTGAACTGAGTGAGTAAGGGTGATAGTCTGACAGTACGTAGTGAACCTGAAGGACAATAGGCAGTCTACACGTACGTGAAATATATGTCGTTGTCAAATGCGTAACATCAGTGGTATGTGTAAAATGCGACCAATTAATCCCAGAAATGTTGTCCGCATCTTAAGTTTAGCAGTGGCGGAAAAATATATTGACATAAATGAGCATGGAGTGGAGGACAAGCTATTCGCAGATACATTACTTGCCCTTGTAGAAAGCAAATATGATTCTGATGTTACCGTAACAATGTGTGACACGTTAGATTTACATACGGACGCCAACAGCGAGCTGGATGATTCGGGCAACACAATGAGTGATCAAATGGACGATGTGGCTGCTCTATCAACGAGTGACGCGAGCCCTTCGAGCAGTGAATGCGAATATCCTCTCCAGTGAGGGAAAAGCCTACAAGAATAACGGACGCCGTTGTCACAAAATACAAAAAAAAAAAAAAAAAAAAAAAAAAAAAAAAAAGGCTTATGTAAGTTTGTTGCAAGCGAAAGGAACGTGTAAATCTATATTAAAACAACAGGTTCAAATGCTCTCGCACTTTTGTGTATAAGGCGTTAAAGTTCTCTAAAACGCCCCTACGTCATGGCACAAATCAACAAATATGTACTAGACATATTCAAAGCCTATCGGAGGCAAGGTCTTACTGTTCATGATTACAATTTGCGCGCGTGGATGGTAACAGCAGCGTAGAAATTCAACCATTCATTCCGTGGTTCGCATCCGTTTATCCACAAATTTAAGTGAAAACATAGAATCCGTTCAAGAAGGATAACACAATTTGTGGCAAGGGCAGACATGGAAAATGAAACTGCATTGCTTGATAAGGCCCATTGTTTGTCAATGATGTTAATGCCATCATACATGTGAAACCGTACAATTCCGACTGCATATTTAACACTGATCAATCTCAGTTTGAATATGAAATGACATGAAGTAGAACTCTGTCCGAACAGGGTGAAAAACATACTACAGCATTAATTCAGTCCATGGCTTCAGTTACACATTCATACACCATCCAAATTCACTTCTCACCAGTGAACCTAGGGACTCGCTTTCCAAGAGCGTAATGGCATGTTCGGCCCTAAAGCAAAGGAACAGTTAGCACGACACACTCACTTGAATGTTGTTGATGCGAGCCGATCGGGAAAACTTACTCGACAACATGTAAAACAGTGGTTAAAAAGAAGTGTTTATTTTTTATGTAAAAGATGATTCACTGCTTTTGCTCGACTCCTGGACTGGACAAACCGATGAAACTATTTTCAGCGCAAATGATGTGCTTGACCTGTTACATGGCAAGAACATTCGTACTAAAGTCATACCACCCAAAACCACAAGATTTATCCAGCCACGTGATGTCTACTTTTTTAGGCAGTATAAACTGGTGATTCGCAGGCTTGAGGATTATTTTCGGCATAAATTCATCTGTGCTGGTGCTTAAGAGAAACTGCATGATAGAGTATTTCTCATGAAACTGCACTATGTGGTTTATCAACAGTTTTGTTCTCCTGTGCTAAAGGATGTGATCACGTATGCGTGGCAGAAATGTGGATATGTTACGGGCGACATAGTTACTGCATTTGGAAATGCTCTTGAGACTGTTGAGAGTGCGCTGTGACCATACTGACTGTTCCCAAGAAGAGTGTGACCAAGGAGCGTTTGTGAAGTGTTTACACTGCTCCATGCTGCTTTGTCCTGATCACTTCGTTCTAGGACCACATCATCACCCCTGAATATGTCGGAACATACCAACTTCATATCGAGTGTACTATCTATTGCTTTTCTGTTGTATGTATTGGTGTATTATATTAATATATTTTGCGCCTGTATATATAACTGGTAAACTGAATGCAGTGTATTTTTTCTTCAATCTTTGTCTCACATGCTAACGTTTCCTATATACTCTCGACTGACACCTATCACTGATCATTCATCTTTGCGAATCGATTCTGACGTACTTTCTTGTCACAGATTTGTTACCTTTCGTGCCACACCTTTTCTATACTCTTTTAGGCTCTGCGCCGTCGTGTCTGTGGTTTGGAAGGCATGCAGGATTTTATGCAGTTCTGCAACCCCAAGACAGTTCTTTTTATTTTTGTCGGGAACGGTTCGCGATGTCGATTCCACACAAACGAAATTGGACTTGCTGCGCTACAGGAAGACTTGATGTTCAAATTTCCGCATTATGTCCGCTGGGACTTTTTCTTTCTACGACTACTCTAACATGTGCCCTTTTTCGGGTACCTCCTGTTTCAAGCCCGTTATTCACTGAATGCTGTGGTTTATACTCCCTACTGTACACTTTTTCATTCTACAGTATTATTGTTGTTGTACATTGTTCGTTTCTCTGTACGGAACCTGTAATTTCTCACCTTTAGAGCTTCATATCTCCCTTATTTGGCAACACTGATCTACCACCTTGTGCCTATTTTCTTTCACTTTTTATGCCAATGTTTTTAATGCCATCAAATGGTATACGTTCTATTTGAAAAAAATATATAAGTTTGTGATGGGGTGGCAACACTGCTTGTGTGATACTACTGCCGTTTTCTTGGTCACGTGTCCCCCTCCCGCAGGTATCAGGTTACCTTCACACATTTTTCATTTTCTGCCTTTTTCAGGAGTTTTTAGGATATAACTCGGCACAGTCTCACCCGGTCAGTGCCTGGTATATGTATTATACGTAGCGGGTAAACAAGGCATTTCCGCACCGAGTGACAATCAACACGATGATTAGCGATCCAAAATTAATTAGGGTACCAATTTTCATAAATGTCTAACTGTCACGGTTCGCATACATCCCTTGTAAGATAAGTTATTCAAATTACACAATACAAATGCTAGCTGCTGTTCTTTCAAAACAAGGTTGTTTTGGCAGATTATATAGATTTCCTGTTATTACGCTAGTTAGAAGTGATTATAGATAAAATTATCACGTTTAACTTGTCTCTCATATTTCCTTCAAGATTTACAATTTCACCAAGGTTAAAAGTAATCTTAGATAAGCAATGCTCCGCCGACACATTGGAGACATCGCTATTTGTTATTTTCTTCCGAAAGTGAAAGTAAAAACAACTGAAAGGTTAGTTTTAAAGTATCATGTCTAGTACAAGGTTCGAAAGTAGCTTTAGATAGTCATCAATCAAACTGGAGACACTCCTGTGGAAAGTACAATACGTAAATGCAAAACAAGAAAAAAATTGACACCAAATTTTTTATAGATCTATTACAATATCTGCTCATTTATCATACCATCAACGATCTACATTATCGCACAGTAATTATCAATGTACTACTAGGGCCTCACCTTTCTTACATTAGCCCAGAGTAGTCCCTGGGGAAGAATACCATCATTCATCTGTCTGTCTTTAATGTTTGTGTCGTGGTAGTGCAGATCATGCTCATTCTTACCTCATCATTGCTGATTCAATACCCACTACAATGACTATAAGCAAAGCTTATAGTGTCAACACTGGAGATTAATAAAATAAAGGATAACAAAGTAATTAATGAGACACCTTCTAGACCACCTCACCTTCCAGAATATCTCCCTTATTCTGAATCCTATTCTCGAAATAAAGGAAATAAATCCTATCTGCTTTGACGGGTGCTAGTCAGTCACTCACTAGCAAAAGAGAAACTGATAACACACAAGGTACATTCGCGAAATGCCTGATATATATTAGTGCAATGTTGAACAAAATGCAAAGTTCAGCTGGGCCCAGTGTGTATTATACTAATTTTAGCAGCCCATAGCGGTATATGCTTAGCTGTGTGTGAGTCTTCATAAATCAGAAATTTCATCGTAACGGGTGTTACGCTTCGACACAATTAAACATATATAAACATCATCAATGAAGAAATAATTTAAATTATGACACCACTGTTACAAAGAACTTATCCAGATATAATTTTTCTTCAAATTAGAAACTGTTTTCACCTTTTAATTTCCTTGCATTATCAAAAAAGGAGACGTAACGGGTGTTACTAGCTCGGGGTCCATTCGCAAATTGCCTGCCGGATATTGATAAAATATTGAAAGAGAACGATTGTCCTGTTGCACACAGTATTTTTTATATTACTTTAAGACTTATAAATCGCCTGTGTTTCAGTAACTTCCTTGGAAGCCACTTACACTAGTTCCTTATCCTCCAGGATTTCAGTGATGATGGTATCTTGAAGTTTTTTGATCAAACTAATAATACGGCTTGCATTCTCTCTCTGTCCATCGTGTACTTCACGGGCTAAAGACAGTCCTTCAATCTAAAACCTCTAAAACTTTATTTGCATCATTTTTCATTGTAGAAAATACACATACATGTGTACAATCCCGCATATCACTGATGTACGATCATAAAAGTAAAGCAATACTTTTGGAGTTAGACACCCTTCTTCCGCACTAATACATGAACAATTTTCTACAAGGACGGGTTACACCTTGCCTGTCTCAAACAAGTCTGCAGTGCGATTTAAGAAATCAGTACAAGAGCTAGAACTTTGACCCAGTAACACACGCTGCATCCTCTTTTAATATTGCAAGGAAATTAAAAAGCAAAAGCAATTTCTAACTGGAAAAAAAATATGGATATGTTCTTTTTAACAGCGATGTCATATTTCAAATTATTTCATTAGTAATGCTTAATTATGTTTGAATGTGTCCGAGCGTAACACCCGTTCTGATGGAATTCCTGATTTGTGAAGACTCATAAATATACAAGTTTCCGCTATGGGCCGCTAAAATTAGTACAATATACACTGAGACCACCAGAACTTTGCATTTTGTTTAATATCTGTCAGGTATTTCGCGAATGTATCTTGTGAGAATTTTGTTTTGCCAAATTCACAATTCAAGTAGTGTTGTCTCCTCAAAGTTCAACCACCCTGAAGTTCAGCCAACTTTTCTGCCTCTTCTAACGGTAATATTTTGTGTATTCATTAGTAACAGGAAAGGGATTGTTGACCCAGTCGTATTTGCCCAGACTGATGGAAGGAAAATATCCTCCAGAACTGTAAGATGTTCTAAATTCAGACTGTAATCAATCATCGAATGAGTATCAGCTGTGCAATGGAAGATTTTTAACATCATTCTTTTGAACTTTTAACTTTTAATTTGTTATTTCTCTTAAGAACTTATTCAGCTTATCACTTGAAGTTAGAATTTTCTTTTCCTCCTCCCCCTGCATTAAGAGCATTGAGATGTCAAAAGATTTTCAGAACTTGAGGTTTTGTATTTGACCTATGAGGTAATCAACAGTAACTAAATAGTTATTAATACATCCGCTATTACCTAAATTTGAATTTGAATGTATCTTAGGCCTTTAGGCATCTGAGGCTCAGGCCCTTTTACAGACTAGAGATATAAGATCAAAACACATAAGCCAAATACATTTTTATTTATATTGTTCCAAAGCGAATCACTTCAAAATCATATGCTCCGCGCGTGTAATGGTGAGTTAAGAGAAACTAAATTTTGGAAATATGATAAAATATCACTGAAGGAATTCACACGAAATAAATAACGGAAGTTTGTGAAACAAAGCAAATTCCCGGATGTTTTACTTTCAAATCCGGACCCCGGACAAATCTCTCCATTCCCGGACTGTCCGGGTCAATTCCGGACGGGTGGCAACCCTAGGCATGCTAGGAATAACTATGACGGACAGGAAGACAAATTAATGGATTCGCGCACAAAGAAAGGTAAATGATGTAATCAAGACTGCGAAGAAGATGAAGTGGAGATGGGCCGATCACACTGCTAGACGAACAGATGGAAGATGGACACAGATGTACTACGTTGGATTCCTAGAGAAAAGAAACGACCGGGACGTTGTTCAAATGCAAGATGGGGAGATGAAATCAAGCGTTTTTCAGCCGCTACATGAATGAGGATAGCAGCAGACCGAGATATGTTTAGAGAAAAGGGGGAGACCTTCATTGAGCAGTGCATAGAAAACGGCTAAATATGACTGCTTGGCGAACGAATATGAATGGGCTGCTCACCAACCCGCATTAGCAGACAGCGAGGTGAGTCAAATGATAGTACCCCTCCTTTCTTTTCACATGATGGTGCAAGTAAGGAAACAGCCTCGGAGGGTCTCATTGCCCGGAGGACGGAATGCAGCTGGCAACGGCAGCGGTCAGTCCTGCAGGAAGTCAGAGGGTCAAAATGCCCGGGTTTGAATTGTAGGCTGCCAGGACACTGACATGGCAACTCGAACGGACCTATACGTGGCGACTCTCAACTGTCAGTCACTTGCGGGAGAGGACAAATTAGAAGAATCGCAGAATGAACTCAAGAGGATTAAGTGGGACATCATAGGACTATCAGAAGTGTGGAGGAAGAATGAAGAAAAGTTTGAACTACCGTCGTGGCACACGTTCTACTTTAAAGGAACAGAAAATGGAAAACCGACAGGCGTTGGCTTTATAATTAATAAAGACCTGAAGTCACGGATCACAGAAATTGAAGGAATTTCAGATAGAATCGCACAAGTAATAATAAGGATAACAAAGAAATACAGTATAGAAGTTATACAAGTATATGCTCCAACAACGTCACATCCGGAGGAGGAAGTCGAAGAATTATACAAGGAGATACAGAAGATTTTGGATAGTAGCAGATCGCATTACAAAATTGTAACGAGAGACTTCAATGCGAAAATAGGAGAGCATTGACACGAAAGTGGGAAACTTTGGATTTGGCAAAAAAAAGTTAGTGGAATTCTCAGAAGCCAACAGACTGTTCATTTCCAATACATTTTTCAAGAAACCGCCCCAGAGGAAGTGGACATGGAAAGGCCCAAATGGGACTAGAAACGAAATAGAGTATGTTTTATCCGATAACAGGGAAATTTTGCAAGACGTGTCTGTTCTGAACAGTTTCAGTCTCGAGTGATCATAGGATGGTGAGATGTAAGCTGAAACAAAATACTAGACTTGAGGGAAAGAAGCTTATCAGGGGAAAACCGCCAGTTTTAGATCTGGAAAATCTAGGAAAACACAGACAGACATTCGAGATAGACCTAAGCAAGAGTTTCAGCGCCTTGGAAGAGTTAGAGGATGAAGACATCGATAGCAGAAATAAAATACTGCCTGAGATAATAAGAGAAACAGCCAAGGAAATAGCAGCCCCACAAAGAAAAAAGAGAGCAAAATCTCAGAAGAAACTAAACCCTTGATGAAAAAAAGAAGGGATATGAAAGAAGAGGAAAATTGCATAAAGAGGATTGAGTATATAGAACTAAATAAAACTGTAAGGAAGAAAATAAGAGAGGATACACGAAGATATAACGAAAATCTAGTAAGAAATACAGTCGAGGAAAACAAGAGCCTAAAGGAATCCAAACAGCAGCTCATGATAGGAAAAAAGCAAATAATTGCCGTTAAGAGACCAGACGGGACCGTAACCAGAAATGAGGAAGAAATTATAAACACATTTGGAAATTTCTACAGAGAATTGTACTACTCCGAGGAAGAACTAGGAAATGAAGACTCAGAAGAAAATGTTGTAGAAGTCCCAGACGTAATGAAAGAAGTGGATAAAGAACGGAAAATCACCAGAAGAAGATGGACTCACAGCAGAGATGTTAGGTGAGAAAATGAAAGAGGAACTTGCTAAATTATTCTTGGCGTGCCTGAGGAAGAGAGAAATACCGTCAAGTTGGAATATTGTTGTTATCATTTTGTTGTACAAGAAAGGGGACAAAGAACGCGTGGAAAACTACAGACCAATTAGTTTACTGTCAGTTCATACAAAATGTTCACCAAAGTTATTTTAAATCGTATTGAACGATATTTAGATTTTAACCAGGGAAGGGAACAAGCCGGATTTCGTCGTGGATTTAGCACAATGGACCACATACAAACATTGAATGAAGTTATGGAAAGGACTAATGAATTTGAACTTCCACTATGATCGCGATTCATAGATTTTTAAAAAGCTTTCGATTCGGTCTCCTTGGCAGCAGTACTTAAATCATTTGAACATCAAGGCATCGAAAGTGTATACATCAAGTTACTGCGAAACATTTACTCGACTGCCACATCTGCCATTAGACTACATCAAGAAAGTGAAAAATTTAAAGTTGGAAAGGGGGTAAGGCAAGGAGATCCAATTTCTTCAAAATTGTATTGTGCGGTCCTGGAGATATTGTTTCAAAATTTAAACTGGGATGAAGCGGGAATAAAAATTAATGGCGAATATCTTTATCACCTACGCTTCGCTGATGATATAGTCCTGTTTGCTTCATGCGCAGAAGAACTACAAACCAGAATGGAAGAACTGAGTAATGTGAGTTCGAAAATAGACCTTAAAATGAATTTAAGTAAAACACATTTAATGTACAATCAACATGCTGCAAAGAAGGAAGTAAGGATTAACGGAGAGACAATAGGCATAGTTGATGAGTGTGTTTACCTAGGCCAACTCAAAACATCGAATGCTAAGTTGACTGATGAAATAAACAGAAGTTGTAAAATGGCATGGAGTTCGTATGGAAGACTACACTTTATTTTCAAAAGCAAACTACCAGTGTGTCTGAAGCGTAAAGTTTATAATCAGTATGTCTTACCCGTGATGATGTACGGCTGCGAAACTTTGACATTGAATGCGCAAACGACTCAAAGATTGAGAGTTAAACAAAGAGCAATGGAGAGATGCATGCTAGGAATAACCAGAAGGACAGGAAGACAAGTGAATGGATTCGCGCACAAACAAAGGTAGAGGATGTAATCAAGACTGCGAAGAAGCTGAAGTGGAGATGGGCCGGTCACATAGATAGACGAACAGATGGAAGGTGGACGACAAATGTACTACAGTGGATTCCTAGAAAAAGGAAACGACCGAGACGACGTCCAAATGCAAGATGGGTAGATGAAATCAAGCGTTTTTCAGGAGCTACATGGATGAGAATAGCAGCAGACTGAGATATGTGGAAAGAAGAGGGGGAGACCTTCATCGAGCAGTGGATAGAAAACGGTTGAATGTGATGATATACAGATGCTTATCAGAATAATGGAAACACCTGTAGTTGGCAACACGTCAGATGTATGGGTTGGCAGTGGTGTCGTGGCGACCGCAGCGCCGGACTGCTGGTGGTGGTGTGTTAGGTCGGTCTCCATACTACGTCAGCCGTCGTGGAACAGGAGTGTGCAGTGGCTGCAGCAGACGAAGGTAGTGTAAAATGGGAGACCTCTCCGAGTTTCAAAGAGGGCAAATTGTTGGTGCGCGGTTATGTGGAGTGAGTGTGACGGCAGTGGCTAGTGTGTTAGGTGTGTCGCCAGGGACAGTGTCGAAGGTGATGACGGCCTACACAACACACGGGAAAACCACATCGGGGAAGCGGAACAGTGGGCGGAAGAAAAGCATCAGTGACAGGGCACGCCGGGTATTAAAGCGCATTGTCACGCGGAACCGTCGTGCCACTGCGGCGCAAGTGACGGAGGAACTCAATCAGCACCTCCCCCAACCTGTTTCGACAATCACAGTCCGCCGCGAATTACATGACATGAACTTACGGGGTCGTGTTGCACGGGCCAAACCTCTCATCAGGGACCAGAACGCTTTAGCACGCCGCAAATGGTGCCGCGACCATGCAACTTGGACCGTTGACGACT
>JAGDQP010002375.1:18055-53587 GCA_022664845.1 Lepisma saccharinum | reverse complement strand
TAACATTTTGTACACTGCTTTTGGTAATTTACAAAGTGACTATAAAACTTATTTTGAAAGCTGCTTAGGGAGATAGCTGTGCGAACTGAAGATTATTCGTCTGTTTGATTACGTCATTCAAACACCGCAAAAGATTTTGAATAGGTCTGAGATCTGTGGTTTGGTGTTCGCACGGTGGCATCGATTTTCGAGCGAGTGCTTACATTGTGAGTGAGGTGCACTGACATCTTAGAGTTACAGCCTTGTAGAACTACAGTAGAAGATGAAACGTTCGTCTCTCTTTCAATTTTAGCCATCCTAGTGCAGTGTATCTGCTTGATATATGGTAATATCGTTTATCATTGAATATGAACCGAACATATCGATTTTGCATTATTTGCAATCTGTTTGCTAGACTGACAGACAAATCATTATTGACTACATCAGAATAATCAAAGATCGGAAATATGACAGACTGTATCAAGCTGATTTTAACTCGTTGAGGAAAAAACTTTTTCAAAAGATTGAGTGTATGCATTTTCAAATGTACTCTTTTGGATATTAGTTTAACATTTTCTGAGCATGATAGAGTTTCGTCAAGAATAGTACCGAGACTTTTGACTTTGTTGTCTTTTTATTTCCTCGTTCCTAATGTAAACTTTTGGTATGTACGAATTTAGATTTATTTTTGCTAATATATTTGGGGACCCTATTATTATACATTGTGATTTGGTTGCATTTAGAGACAAACCATTATATTCTGACCATTGTATCCGATAGAACAACCTGTTTACGGTCAGTTAGGTATGAGTACCATTGGACTGTATGGTTTGCGAAGTTAGTGAGAAGAACGTCATGATCAACAGACTAAAAAGCTTTACTGAAATCTAGAATGATTAAGATAGTTGTTTTTCGATTATCGATGGCTTTTCGGATCTTTCAGTGATTTTGATAAGTGCTGTCATTGTATTGTGATCTTTCCTGAAGCCTGATTGGTCCTTAATAAAGAATTTGTTTTGATCTATGCGCTTTCTGACTTGGTGTACAATAATTCCCAATATTTTGGAAAAGAGATGATAGGATGCTAATTGGGCCGTATTCGCCAAGTCCTGGTGATATGTTCATCTTCGGTATTTGGGTGAGCGTAAGCTTGTTTCCACATTGATGGAAATAAACCTGTTAGATTGGACTGATTTACTGTTGGTGTTAATGGATTCCGGACGTGTGCTATGAACATTTTGATGATTTCTCTTGATATGCAATCTGGGCCTACGGCAGAACTTTTTACCTTTTTTGATATCTTGATGTACATCGTTTGGGGAAACACAGGAGAAATAAAATGCATCATATGTATTTTTCTTTTCACCACTGTTAGCAAGTTTTCGAATAGTTTCCTGTTTCAGAGTCTTATCAATACAACTAGGGGTTTGGGTCATTCAAAATATTGCAATCTTCGGAGCATGTGAGCTTTCTGGTGGACTAACACCATATGCTTGGGTTTTCCCGTTTCCTGCCATCTTCTTCATTCGACCAATCATCCCATTATCATCCATTCGACCTGAGTCAAAATTGCCTCAAGGCCCTAAAAATGAAATTCAAATTCAAATATAGCCCAGCTCTTAATTACCATGTAAGGATGATTTAGGTGTCAATATTTTCGGGAAGGAACTGGCTAACTGCTGATATGCATTTTATGCGTCTCTGATGCCACACGGGGAAGAACAAATTAAACGTTTTCTCCTAACTACCCTCCTCTGCATTTTGGGTGGACATGTTGTTCCCAAAGTGATCTACAAGCAGAGCCCTGCAGTCCCAGGCCTGATGAAGGCCCGCCCTATTTGACTTCATGTGTATTCTTTGCCCACAAACGGTCCGGATACAAACAGGCTGCGCACAAATGATCAGGGCTCAACTCGCCTAAGCACAACCAAGTCTGATAGTTCAATATTCAATGGAATACTACAGATATGTCTTCATCACACTGCAGTGCCAGTTTCTAGTTTAGGCTTCAGGAGCAAATGCTGGAAAGCTTTATAGAAGGGTGCTTGCTGTCCGTATGTCCATCGACTACTTTCAACTCATGAAATATGAGGGTGATTGAGGCGTCGTTGGAAAGGACTCGGCGAGACTAACTCAAACCCGTATAAATCATATGCATTACAGGACAGTGCCACAGATAGATGGTCGATTTTCAACTCAGGAACTATTAGTGGTAGGAAGGTAAATACGATGTTGTTGGAAAGGAATCGGCAAGACGAGTTAAAACCAGTCTCATTCATCCATATCGCAGGGATGGTGCCAGAGAAGGAGGCAATTTTCAACTCAGGAACTACTAGGGTTACAAAGGTGGTTGAGTTTCTCTTTGGAAAGATTTCGTTGAGATGGGTCAAACATGTGTAGATCATATACATTGCAGAGGAAGTTACGGAGATAAGGACAGTTTATAACTTAGGAACTACTAAGTATGAAAGGTGGTTAATATGTCATTGGAAAGGTCTCGCTGCAATTCTTCCAACGGAGCATTGATCATCCAAATAGGATGCTCGCTGCTGAAGTATGGGGAGACATGTGCACAGTCCGCCGACTGGGCTCCATCTGACTTGGTTCCTTCTGAAATGGGAAGAGCATGTGAAAGTTACCTAAATTTCTTTTCTATCTCTCCATTCTGTCTGTTTATTTGTTCTCTGTGCTTGTCCTCTCCATAATAAATTATCACATTTATCATATAATACAGCTCATGGACTTAATATAAAAGCCTTATACTAAATAAACATGCACTCATTATAGGTATACTGCACTCATTAGTGTTTTACTAGTAACGGAGGCGATAGACAAAACTGTTACTAACTAACTAACTCTATGGCTTATGGAACTCGCAAGTTCATCGCCGCAGTAACAAACGTTCGGCATTGGATTCTATTCTGGGAAATATCAAGCCAATTTTCATCACGAACACCTACTTCTTGAAGATCTCTTCTAATATTGTCTTCCCAGCGACGTTTCGGTCTTCCCAGTGGCCTCCTTTCATCCGGCCTTCCAACCAGGATAGAATATAATCTTTGTTTTTCTCCCATCCGACCTACATGACCTGTTCACTTTAGTCGTCTCGATTTCATTATTTTTACAACATCTGGTGAACTGTACAGTCCGTGGAGTTCTTCATTATGCAGTCTCCTCCATTCTCTAGTCATCTCGTCCCATTTCGGCCTGTATATCTTTCTTAAAACCTTATTTTCAAATACACGTAATTTATGTTCATCTGTTAGGGTCGTACAAGCCACACAAAATAACACAAATCCACACCGTTAAACAAGTCTCCACCAAAATTCGATGTCTTTTCTTTAACGACACTAACACCATAGACTATATTCTATAAGTTTTGACATATACTGTGTGTTTGAAAAGTAAATGTGATGAATTCAAGTTAAATTTCTCAGATTGAAACATGAAAACTGTTCGTTTTGAAGTAATGTCAACAAATGTTTAGTTTTCTAGTTATAGGCACACAAATGTGTCGAAGCATGTTCGCATATGACTAAGATATCTACAAATAATAACGTAAAATGTGTCGGCTTAACATAATATAATTAACAATGCACCAAAAAATTGTATTTGAGCTTTTTTTGATTAATGAATGCAATTTCGAGAAAATTTCTATGCTCGTCTAGAGTATAAAGTCAGTTACTTGATATTACGAATACCTTATATTGTGCTTCGTGTTGAGCACTATTCAAAGATTTAAATATTCTTACACTCCGTTCATTATATATATACGAAACACTCCTGGTCCATAAAAGGCTGGAAATGTACAAAAAAATCAAACCTGAACATAATTCTAGATCTAAATCTCATTTTCAGGTTCCGCCTCACAGTACTACTTGATTTTCAAAAACATTTGCATATAGTGGACAGTGTTGGGTAGTACGTACCTACCTAGGTACAAAACACGTACTTAATAAAGCATGTACCTAGGTAAATTTCAATTGCAGTACCTTGTATCGACCCATTGTCGGTTGGTCGCAACATATCTTACCCTCTCCCCTTTTTTTGTGTGTCTTCTTTTTCTGTTTTGATCGTGCTTTATCGGTGACATTTTTTTGTCTTCGGCTTTCTTCAAAGGATTTTATTTGTCCAGATGACAATAAAGCCGATCCATTCAGGTCATCTCTTTCATTGTTTTATTAGAGGGATTTTTATTCTTATTGTTTCTTCACTTTATTACTTAATTATTCTTTGCATATTTTATTGCATTTTCTTCAATAATTTTTCTTTCGTTTTAAATTTTTATAAATAAATTGAAAGATCTGACTTTTGATTTTTTTTCGTTGAGAATTTAGGTGGTTAAGCCACTCCCTTCCGCTCCTTGTTGTCTGATTTGATCCTCTTCTCTCATTGGGTGCTGCCGGTCAGTAGTTCTGCTATGGCCGTCGACTTGGAAAAACTGCACTGAGACAGGCTGCTTCTTGGAAATTACATATGAAGTAGATTTCTAATGCAGTCCCGTATTTAATGGTAAAAGCAGCCTCGTCTAATGAAATATATCAAATTTTGATAGCTGCTTTCTTCAAATTCTACATGGTTGAAGCTGAGAATTAAATTTTTCTGCTGGTGTTTTCATCGTCTATGATGGTTGACATTGGAAGTGTGCGACGTAATGCATTTGTGTGGTTCATCAGTGTGTGAGGTGATTGTGTGTTATATGTGGTGTGCAGTGGTTATTTTCTTTCGTTTTTAAATAAAATAAAATAATTTGTGGCTCTAAGTATGTGTGTAAGTGATTGAGTGTACCTACAGCATGTCAGTGATTTGTGGTTTTAGTGAAAAAATGAGAGAAGTGGAAATGTCCGTTTAATTTGGCTGGCGTCGGGGGTCAGTTTACTATCAGGTATGTATGGTTAATGTCTTCTTAAAATTTCTCATTCTCTCTCTGAAACTCAAGTCTGGTTCATATACGTTTAGATAACGAAATTATAGTGTTGAAAGTGTTGAATATTTTAACTTGCACTGCACTATAGTTGATGCTACTTTTCAAATGCACGTTCTTTTCCCACTTAGCATTTTGGTTTGTTCTTTTCGGAAATTGGTGTGGTTTAAATTGAACGAAATCTCTACAGTATGTCCGTTTTGTTAAAAGTAAAATTTAAAGGATTCACAATTTTATTTCGATTACCAACAAAGTTCAAACCTCCTTGTTGTTTTTCGCAAACCGTAAGCCAAGTCCGCCCATAGAAATTCATTCTGTACGTTTATACCTAACCCAACCATAGTGTATCTTGACTGTATTATCAAATTGGAGGCTAGGTTGTGTTAAATACAAAGATAAAATATATAAAAACAATATTTTTCAACGATTTTGGAATATCAAAGTAAATTTTTACCCAGTAGTTATATTTGTAATAAATCTTTTCGTAGAAGGAAATGTTATTCTCAGTGATTGTGTAAATTTTGTTTAATGTCTACCATATTTGAAAATTGAAAGTAGCCTAATCGTTTAGAAAATAAGTGTGTGAAATCTTGCCTCTACTCTTAGGCAGAGCATTTTTGTAAACTAATAATATACCAGCTGATATGTGAAATTAACAGTATCATTAAAACACGTTTTGATGTGCTAAAGATTCTCTTCTGAAACTTTTTTTTTCTTCCTCGAAATTCAGCAATCAGTCTTTTGCATTGCATTTGTTATTCTTAAGCGAGAGTAAATTATATTTTACCAGATATTTCTTGTGTCAGGGGTTTTATTAAGAAGTAGGTAGTTTACCATCACTGTGGTATTGCTGTAAAGATTGCCATTCATTGCCATCTGTGCTTCAGCAAACATTAGGGAGTAGTCAAATCAGTTGAGCTTACCTAAAGCTCGTGATCAATGTTAACTAGCGCGAGGCTGCGTTGCGCCTTGTACATTTTAGGGCCCTAGTTGTGTTAGGTCCCTAAAATAGTATTTTGTGTTCTGCTTTCCTGCGGAATGTTCTCGTCTGTGTCTCCCCCTTTCCCCTTTTGGGGGCCTTTTCCTTCATGTTCTAGCCTTCTGCTTTTGCCAGCTTTCTGCGTTTTTGGCACTTCTCTTCGGGCTTCTTCAATACATTCTTCGTGGTTCTACACTAGTGTGTCTTCTGTTTTCGATGTTCCTAGGCTGAAGCAAGGCACTGATGGGTAGGTACCCGCCTTGTATTCAGGTCCGATAGCGGTTCTCTTTTTGTTTTGTGTCCTCTCCTGTGGCGTAATGTAGTGTTGTCTCACAGGTAGGTTTTGCCACGTTATATGAAGTTTTGGGTAACAGGGCGCCACTGGGCCCCTTGTTTGCTTTTGTGTCTGCCTGCCTTTGAGACGAAAGACTGGTACATTACAACCTAGTACTTGTAACTAGGTACTTTTTTGCTGTACTCAGTATCTGAATCTTAGGTACTTCAGATAATAATCGAACGACAAATTTATCAACGATAAAGTTTTATAAATAGTTTTAATATTAGGCCAATAATATAGATAAGGTATCTTGGAACTGTTTGCTTCACTTATTCCCAAAATAAACAGCTGATTCATGCCCAATATATGCTTCATTTATCAGCATAAACGTGAATTCTATTTACTCCAACGCTGATAATTTCTTCGAACTTTTGAAGTAAATGCTTTCAAAAAATTTCAGGCGGGGGGGAGGGGAGGAAGGGGAATCGCAAAAACATTCAACAGTAGGGAACGTGGAATGAATGTAGGTAGAGCCATATAAAAAAAAAATATGAGGTTAGTTTCTACGTTTGGAATATTATTTAAAGATTTAATATACCCTGGAACCATCTGCTCCTATATATATTATTATTTTTTATTAACTGAATGGCAGATCTTGACACACTGAAGAAAAACTAACTAGTTATGTTTGTTTTGTAATCACCTTAGAATTTTTTGAATTTTATTTATGGCTTTTAGGCGCCTAAAGGCTCGGGCCGGGATAGGGGAGGGGAAAGGATTCGGAAAAGTGTCGGCCAGGGCCTATGTTAAGGTTCCATCCCGACATTTGCCTAGTGTGACTGAGTGAAATTCTGGATAAACCTCAGTCGGGATGGTCGGCCGTTGAAATTGAACTCACGACCTCCCGAATGCTACGTGAACTCCCTACCACTGAGCTACGGCGGCTCGGTTGTAATCGTCTTAGAAATAAACTAACCCTTGTAGACCAGTAAATAAGGGATGTCGAGCTGAAATGATTTATAAAAAGCTCATTTTTTCAGGATTTGCTCCTTGTGACTTCCCAAATGAAATCCCAAAAGCCCCCTAAAATCCCATGTACGCGTCACCTCCAAAATGGCGAACAAAGATGGCGGTTGGGCACTCAACATATAACTCAAGAAATAAAGGTTTGATGTCGGGAATAATTATGGGAAAACTGAATTTTGGCCAGTTGTTACATCACTACTAAAGGTGTATTTTCCCAAAATTCCCCGCCCCTTCCCCCTATCCCCCCGAACTACAAATTTACAGACTTTCAGTAATTGTATCATATTTCCATAACCATAACGATATGATTTTTTTTCTGTTATAATTCCCAGATAACAGGCTACAAAGATGGTTATCATACGTTTTGCGCAATTTCTTGTAGTTTTGCCGTAATTTGATCAAATGCGCAAAATAACGATATTTTACTTTTAATATTTACACTTTTTACTGTGTAGCTTGTTTTAAACTCACAATATTTAAAAATGTTCGAGATAAAAGTTGTTGCCTGTTTCATAAGCTTTAAAATGACGTATATATAATATTGTTGAACAGTTACTGTTTTAGCTAATGAGGTAGAAGTGAAACACAACAGCGCACGAACTATGCTATTTATATGTGCCCTATCCCCATTTGGCAGTTGTGAGCTCTCGACGATTATGACAAGTTGTCTTTGTTGTGTAGTGACAAGTAAAAGATATGATGATATTTTGGAGGCCTTTTCATGTGATATATCACGTACTCAGATAGCATGCCAGCTTGCAATAAGGCTGTCAGTCACTTACTTTAAGATTGTTAAGCTTGATATTGTGTTGAACTTAATAGACAAGCATGAAACAAATTGTTGGAACAACGTAAGTGGCTTGGCTGTTATCTAAGCTAATTTAAGCTTGTTGCCAGCAACTATACAAGGAATCTTGTCAAACTTTAAATTTATTTAAATTTTTTGTTTCACTTCCACTGTCGTCTCAGTGTTCTGAAGTTCCATCGCGTGCCAGGCCTATTTCGACGTAGTCTAATCTTCTCCAACTCTCAACCTTTTACTACAGACGTCTCTTGCGATCTGATGGCCTATGTATAAATAGGAAGGGTGTCCATCCCTCAACATAATTCCCCCTCACCCTCCAACCTGGATTGTGATGTGGAGTGGAGTGCCAGATCATAGCTGGAAGGTGATGGGGAGTAGAAGGTGGAGGGCGAACACCATCCTGGAGGGTGATGTGGAGTGGAGATTGAGGGGGCAGACCATAGCTGAAGTGGAGGTAGTGGTGACCTCCGTGCTGGAGGGTGATGTGGAATAGAGGGTTCCATGCTGGAGGAGGACTTGTTTCACTACTAGTGAAATAAAATAGTTCAGTAGCCTTCGTAAGTTCGTACCATGTGTGTGTGTGTTTTCATATTTTTGAAGATACTGGACAAATGACAAGCAATGATGAAATTTTGGAAAGCAGCCTCAATAATAAATGTGAATTGTGTCAAATGAACTTTCCTAGATTTTGACATTGTTTATTTTAGCTGAGAAATTAGAATGTCCGTTATTACATAGGTGTAGACGCCAAAGATGCCAAAAGGCCTTAAATAATCTCATTTTTAAAAATATTTCAGTATAGCAAACTAAAACGACATTCCAGTAATTTGCCAAGTAAGATGCTTGATTACATACATCCATGTTTCCTTCAGAGAGGTTACCGGGGTGGGGGTAAACCTAAGATGTTAATAACACCTCCAATCAAAATCAACAAATATTGTAGCAACAAGGGCTTACTCATTGTTCTGCTAGAATTATAACCTGCGTAGTGAAGCCAACAAGAAACCAACAAGGAAATTTACAATTGCAAAATTTTAGCGTGTCACCCGTCAGGCCGTCACTTACACAATAAGTAAAAATTTCCTTGCGAAACGTATTCGAACTTTCGTTCCGGAAACTGGAACATTATTCAGAGCAATCTTTATGGCCACACCATGGAAAATTTTCTGGCGACGCCCTTGCTCCATAGGTTGACCCTCCGGAGGTCACCCCTCAACATCATTCCCCCTCACCCTCCAACCTGGAGCGTGATCTGGAGTGGAGGACCAGATCATAGCTGGAGGGGAGGTGAAGTGGAGGTGGAGGGGTAGATCATAGTTGAAGTGGAGGCGGAGTGGTTGTGACCTCCGTTCAGGAGGGTGATGTGGAGTGGAGGGCCAGATCAGAGCTGGAGGGAAGGTGGAGTGGAGGTGGTTGTGACCTCCGTGCTGGAGGCTGATGTGGAGTGGAGGTGGAGGGCTATCTCCATGCTGGTTGGTGATGTGGAGTGGAGTTGGAGGGCGAACTCCATGCTGGAGGGTGATGTGGAGTGGAGATCAGACCAAAATGGACACCTTTGATAAATAGCACTTCGAAGGCGAACTAGAGCATGTGATTCCGTGGTCTAGTGACTCCAGCATCGTATTGGTGTGCCAGTAGCCCCTCATTCGATCCATGTCCAGGATAACGTTTTTATTTTTGTAAGTAGTGCAATTTATTTTCCTTTGTTGTCCTGGTAAAGCTACTTCAATTTTGATTTTTATAAACTAGAGTGCTTGGTTCAACATTGTTTAAACCTTTTGGCCAAAATTGCTAAGCTTGCATCACGTTTTTTTCAGTTGTCAACATAAGCTTCATTAAATTTTGATTCAGGTCAAGATCATTATGTGGATAGTGAATTATAGAAGAAAAAGAAAGAAGGTACTGTAAATTTTAAGCTATTTCTTTGCTCAGGATGAGCAAATAAAACCTCAGGGAATTTATTTCGATAAGGTTAGTCATATTTCTATTAGTTGGTAATTTTAGTTTTTAGTATAACTTACCTTTGAAGATATGGTATTGTAGGTTATATTTATTATTTTCTAACAAAGACTAGTAATCGATTATCGTTGTAAAGAAACTGTCAGATCTTGTGAAAATTTACGTAACGGAATGAATGCATTACACTTAACGAATTACTTATATATTAGAAATACAATAAAAGAAGAATGGATGATTGCAATCTGTTTTGTGCCCTTAGTGGGATATATTTTGGAAGAGAAACTAATAGTGAAAAGAGAATTACGGACATCATTGAGGTTATTTTGAAACGAAACTATGTATTTCATGAAAAGTTGGAAGGCGAAAGTACTATTCGGATTCACACTTAGCTCATCCTTTCTCGTACCCTATCCCGGTCTGAACCCTAGCGTAAAGACTATAATTCAACTTCTGACGTGTAAGTTTTCTACTTTGATCTGCCGTCAAACACAATGACGTGTAAATAGTACTAGGATGCAAATTTATAAATGGTACTTATGTACATCGATTTACACTTTTCATAGTTACCAATAAGACTGTTCATAAAGCAATTTCATCCAGATTGCTTGTTTAATCCAACAAACTACTTCAAATTAAAGTGGAAAATATTTATATAATGTGTTGCTTCTTGAGTGTACCTACAGGTTTTGAGTTTATTGAAATCCTCAAGCACGTTATTAAGGCCACTTCATCCACTTTTCTTTGAGTACTAACACAGACGGATACCTTCAGGATTGAAAGAACCATTCAGAGCGTTAAAACTGATATTAGGTGTAACACATGTGATCCCGTCCACATCATGGAACATATGCAGCGGGCGCATATTTACATCTGTATTGTCAAACTCATGCTGAAGAAACCTTTCACTATTAATTTTCAATAGTACGGCGTTTATGAGAGAGATCATGTCAACATGTTTCATGGTATGATGCGCAGACGCCAGTGTACGGTAATAGATTGAATGGTATGATGCGCAAACGCCAGTGTACGGTAATAGATTGAATAGATATTTTGACCCATATAATCGGTGAAGGGTTAATACTAGATAAGATAAGATAAAATGAATTTTATGGGCGGTAATAGCACTATGGCCTGCGCCTTTCCCGAAGTTAATACTATACTTGTTTGTATGGGTGACAGGAATAATCTTCATCTTACAGTTGATATTATAGTATACTTTATCACAATGCATTTCCTGTTAACTTTCTGTAATTCAGAAGCATTATTCTTTGTCGTTACTCTCTCCATAAAGATCTAAAATGAGGTTTTGCCCGTCAGATTTGCTATCAATGAAATCTGAGTATATACTTCAGTCATAAGCCATCCTCTGTATGTCTCCTCGTGTGATGTCGGCTGCATCTAATACTATCCTTAACCGTTCAGTAGCAGGGTCAGTTTTCCTGTCGTTATATCACTGATACATAATTTTATGAGCCGTGTCCGATAAGCAGAGTACATTTTTCCTTCTAGAAACATTTGAAACAATTATCCGATCTTTAAAAATGTTACTGAAGAATTATCTCTATCCCTTGTGGGAGCGTCTTAATTGCCACCGCAACGCCCAGTTTATCTGAGTCTGGCGCTTTTATTAAATAGTTTATTTTGTATGTAGAGTCGGTAGAGCAAATAAAAGGATCGATGTTATCATTGACAATACAAGTCAAAAGTTAATAAAAAAAAGTCTCCCGTGCAAAACTACACGGGAAACATTTTCCTTTCTCTTACAAACAGTTCCTTGGTTTGCTGTTGACGTTGACCCAAGCAACGGGTTGTTGCCTGGCTGAGAAAGGAGACCCTCAGACTCGTAGCAGGTTGGGGCCATAGGGTAGGAAAGTCCCATCCTGTAGCTAATATGGACTTGCGGAGTTTTGTCTATCTAATAGCAGATAAGGCGGTGGATATTTTGGCCTACCTCGTAGCAGGTTCGACCAGGGATAGGGTGACCTACCTCGTAGCAGGTTCGACCAAGGTGAGGATGGCCTATCCCGTAGCGGATCCGACCAAGGTGTGGGAAGAGAGGAGAGTTGACATGACTATTCCTGGGAGTAGAATAGTGGCTTCTGGTGCTACTCGACGCCTTTTATTCTGTTCTGGTCCACTGACCTTGCATTTCCAGACGTCGTCTGCGCCCTCGGCCATCTTCGGTTGCTGTTGTCGGTTCTCTCCGTCTTCCACTATTTATTTACAAATAAGAGCACGTGGTTTTACGCATACCCCATAGCATAATCCACGGCACTTTACAGTATATGACAGCCATCCTCTTGACCTGTTCATAATATCTTTTTATTCATTCAGTGTATACTTGCATTCGTCACTGTTATATATGTACTCACATAACATAGAAAATGACCTTCCCAGTGTCTATTTTGGTCGAGCCACGAGTTCCCCAATTGGTTTGTAAAAAATCTTTGGAACACTTTCCATGGTACTGTACTTCTGGTACCACAAGATTACTCACAATAAGAAGAGTGGTCTTTACCCTTTCTTTCCACTCATCATTTCTTAAGACACATTTCCTGATAAGATTTTCCCTTATTTCTAAAGTCACAAACATATGAAAATATTTCCTACGCTCTGATGCAGTTTTAATACTGAATTCTTTTCCACAAATGAAACAGTTTCTTTTTAAATCGAACGTTGGTTCTTAGGTCCTTAATAAGTTGAAGATGTTAAACGATGGAATAGATTATCGCTCTGCATTGATGTATGATCAGTTTTGATACTAGTATGTCTTCTGCATTCACGCGTTGTGACCCCAAATAGCAATTTCTTTTTCCAACTTTTCATGCAATACATCGTTTCATTTCAAACTAATTTCACTAATGTCCATAATTATCTTTTAACTATTACAGTTTCTCTTTCAAGATATTTCGCACTAAAAGCAAATATTAAGTCAAAATCAACCATTCTTCTTTTATTGTATTTTTAAGAAATAAGTAATTTATTAAGTTTACTGCATTCATTCCGCTACGTAAATTTTCACAAGATTCTGACAAAGTTTCTTTAAAATGATAACCGATTACTACGTTCTGACAAAAAATAATAAATATAACCTACAACATTCAAATGAAAATACCACAACTTCAAAGGTGAGTTATACTAAAAAAACTAAAATTACCAGCTAAATTTAATTCCCAATTAATACAAATATGACTAACCTTATGGTAATGAATTCTTCGAGGTTCTGTTTTCTTTTTCCGAGTACAGGAATATCTCTATTGAAGTACCTTCTTTCTTTCTCTTTTCTCACTACCCACATAGCCATTTTGACGTGACTCAACCTTGTTGCAAGCTGCCATGCTATTTGAGTACGTGATATATCACATGAAATGGCCTCCAAAATATCATCATATCTTTTACTTGCCACTACACAACAAAGACAACTTGTCATAATCGTCGAGAGCTCACAACTGCCAAATGGGGATAGGGCACATATAAATAGCATAGTTCGTGCGCTGTTGTGTTTCATTTCTACCTCATTAGCTAACACAGTAATTGTTCAACAATATTGATATATACATCATTTTAAAGCTTATGAAACAGGCAACAACTTTTATCTCGAACATTTTTCAATATTGTGAGTTTAAAACAAGCTACACAGTAAAAAGTGTAAATATTAAAAGTAAAATATCGTTATTTTGCGCTTTTGATAAAAATTACGGCAAAACTACAAGAAATAGCGCAAAACGTATGTTAACCATTTTTGTAGCCTGTTATCTGGGAATTATAACAGAAAAAGAATCATGTCGTTATGTCTATTGGTTACGGAAATATGATACAGTTTCTGAAAGTCTGTAAATTTGTAGTTCGGGGGGATAGGGGGAAGGGACGGGGAAATTTGGGAAAATATTTATATCACACCTTTAGTAGTGATGTAACAACTGGCCAAAATTCAGTTTTCCCATAATTATTCCCGACATCTAACCTTTATTTCTTGGGTTATATGTTGAGGGCCCGGTCGCCATCTTTGTCCGCCATTTTGGAGGTGACGCGCACATTGCATTTTAGGGGGCTTTTGGGATTTTATTTGGGAAGTCACAAAGAGCAAATCCTGAAGAAAAAAATCGCTTTATATATATTATTTCAACTCGACATCATTTTTGGTCCTTCATTTACAGGGCTATTGTGGATTGCACTACTTTTAATAGACACATATATTGGTAATATATTTTCTGAGAGCTTGGATCGGCACTGGGGAGGCCCGCAGCTTCGAATCCTTCTGTCGGTCACACTGACCGAGCTTTTCCAAGGATTCCCTCAGTTTCACCAGTCAAAATATATCAGCTAGACAAAAGGTCATGGCTGCTAACTTAACCCTCCCTATACCCGAAAGAGTGCACCAAAAAAATAACGGTATTGATACAACACTTTTCAGTGTTAAATCAACACAACTTTTTTTAGATGCCGTGTGCGCTCCGAAGAACGCCATCCCTCTAACATATGATGGGCTTATGCCATAGCTGCCTGTAATGTTCATAAATAAATATGAATTGAGAAGGAAAATAATTATATTTTGATGTTTTGCAACGCATTGTTTTATGCATTTGTCAGTAATGATTTAGTCTCGTTTAATTATTTTTTAATGTTATTTTTTCATTCAAATGCTATTTTTTTTCCTTCACAAGAAGAAGAAATGAAGAATAACTGAAAGATTTTGTCAAGGTTCTCAATGAGTTGAACATTGCAGGTATACCGCTTCATAAATTTTAAAATAATAATAATAATTATTATTATTTTTATTTTTTTTAGTCATTATATCATAATACACTAGCGTCTCGCTCATCCGACATAAACAGACCGGCAGAACGTCAGATAAGCGAAAATGTCGGATAATAGGGAGGTGTTAAGAGAAAGCCTATTAAACGTCAACCTATGTTATAATGTTCTCATTACGAACTTAATGTTTTACAATAAAACAGGAAAAAATAACAATTTCTTCATCAGTTATTTCATACTGATCATCATCCTTCATGGACTGTATGATAGACATATGAGTCATGGTGTAGACGGGCGCACCACGCGGTAGAGTCGGGAGCAACAACAAATCGACTATTTTCACAACTTGCAGTTCTTGTTGCCGATTAATGTTTTTTTTTTTTTTTTTTTCGATATTATATCTGATAAGTGAAAGTCGGATAAACGAGATTTGAAACCGCATGTCTCTGGTACATATAAAAAAAACTAGCGGTAGTTTCGCATTCGAGATGTCCTGGGCATCATCCTGACTGAGCTACCGACCAGCCTGACCAAGGTATTTTTAAGTTTTGTCGTTAGTCTGATCCATCAGATGCCGGGATGATACCTTGAACCTAGACCCTAGTCAACACATTCCTGCATCCTTTCCCCTATCATATCCAAGCATGAGCCATTTGATACCTAAAGCCATAAATAATGAATTCAGTTCATTGCAAGTGGAAAATATACGTTTTCACATATATCTTGCTTCAGAAGTTTAACTAGATAAAAAAAAACAAATAATAAATAAATAAAGGAAAGAAAAGAAAGAAAATTTTACACTAGGATCCGGGAGTGAAAATAGTTCAGTTGCGTGGGGAATGCCCCTAGTCGAGGCTACCGAAAAATATATGGCTTTAAAGCTGAACCAATCCGCCTTCAATACGTCACTTTTTTTCGCAATTTATGGAATATTCTTTCGTACTTTTAATGAGAATAGATAAACAAACATAGTTAATAAAAATGTTATGTTCAAGTTTGTAACGCAAACTCAATAAAATATAAAGAAAATTAATTTATTCTCTTTGCCTAATGATGTTAACTTACTACATCGTTAGAAAAGTTCAATACCAAAGGGAAACCTAATAATTTTCCCTTATACTAGAGTAAGCATAAATATCAGTATTGCGTTTGTTTGGTGTCATGCTAGCTAATACGTTGAATCTAGTTCACGTATCATTACTGAAATGAACATAGCAATATATAGTTACTGATGATTCAATTACTTAGTAGTTTGTGTTCGTGTAATGGTGTAAATCCCACAAATAAATGTATTTGAATTTTATTTATTGCCTTTAAACATTTTTATACTGGCCACTAAGAAATACAGTTCTCACTATCAACACGGTATGAGTATAGCTTGCAAATAAAAGTTCATTTGGAGTTTATCTTAAATAAACATAAGTTTAGTTAGTATTTATAACATAATTTAACCTGATTTTACAAAACCTGAAGTCAGTGATGTATAAAGAAAGAAACTATTCTAAATAATTCCCGTTCAATGTGATCAATTAGGATCGTTCCAATTATTGCAAGGTGCAAGCATACTCACAATCAGTCCATTAATGCAAATATAGTTTTGTATTGAACGTTGTTCTCATGTATGTTTAGGCAATATACGTAATGTTAAGGATAGACTTTACATAATCCCCCCCCCCCCCCCCCCCGACTGACGAACCACTCCCATCACGAGAGTGCTTTTGGATCCGATTCGTAACGAATTAAATCATGAACTCAGCAAACGACGACCTAATTAATTTTAGTTTAAATATAATAAGAAAAACCTAACCTTCGCTGTTTTGAGCAATGTGGAAACAAATGTAGACTAACGCGTACATGGTTTATAATTACGATTCACTTCTCTATTCTGTGTTATTTTATTCGGATCAAATATCTAAGAAATTATATTATGGCAATATGTATATATTATATCTATAACGTTACGTATTTTCGTCATATTAGGAATATTACTGGGTAGAAACGTTGCTTCGGCTAAACTTCTATCACAGGGTTCTTTTGTTCATGGATCCTCTTCGGACATGGAAATGAAGCTCTGACGATGTCGATCAAATCTCATTAATTAATTATCTCGGGACACTGCTCCAAGTCAGTGCTTGAGACATGCACACTGCACAGTGGAGGCTACTGTTAAATCAGGACAATTCGTGGTCGTTGTCAAACTAATAGCGCTTAAGAAAAGCTCTGCAGTTCAATCCTTCCAGGATTGCAGAAGTAGACAATAAAGTGAGGTATTAATTTGAAAAGGTCTGATAACATATACATAATACACGTCTTACCTTCCCTTGATACACAGTTAGTTAGAAATCCTTATTTTCATTCATTTAATTCTCCAATTTCTTGACATAAACCCAACTTCCTACTTGGACTAACTTTACATAATAATATTCTGCTTCTTTTTAATATGTTTACATATTAACTTAAGTTAATTTCTTGTACTTTTTTCTCAAAACTTCCTGCTTTTCAATAAAAACTGCATCCTTTTTCTCAAGTGTAAATAAACAAATCATTCAAAAACCTTTACTATTTAGTTGTCCATACTCTTCTTAATTTTGACGTTATGGCAGTTATAGATTAATATACAAGTTACAGTCTTGAAAGTAATTGGACAGGCTCTGGCGTTTCGCGCATGCGCCTTCGGTGAGGAAATCTGTAGCTGGGTGGGGTGGTGGTGGGTCGTAGCTAAGCATTGCAACCGGTCTCATTTGTCTACAAGCAGTTGGAGCGTGAGGATCGTGGAATTAGTGAACCCCTGTACAAGTGACATGTCGTGAAAAAGATGGAACGTTCCATCGAACAGCGATACGCAATTAAATTAATACTCTTCACCTCTTCATCTACTTGGCTCCCTTGTTCAGATTTGACTTTCATATTACTCTTTGATTCTGTTTCCTTAATTTCACTTCCAAATTGACCACTAACATTCTCTGACAACCCTTTACTCACTTTATCACTACTTTGAGCCTTCAGTATCTTTACCTCTTCTCGCAACTTCTTTACAGTGTATCAATTGTTTAATTTCGTGCCCTATCCAAATTTATGTCCTCTCTTTTGACTGGATGTTCTATACTCTCTGACACTACCTTAGGCACATCATGATTATTAGGCTCCAGAGATTGATATTTTTCAATCAAATCTTCAAAAAAATTTGAACCGAAAGGAGTTGGTCACTCATTTCTTCTTACTTCTTTTCTAGCACTTCAGTATTTGTTCTTACTTCATCTATCATATTTTTTTGGCATTCAACTTCCTTGCATAAAGTTTTCATTACATACTTTTGGAAAACTTCTATTTCATGTTCTTTTCCTTTATTATTTCTCCTTTCCTCCTTCTTCCTTTCCTCTTCATCTCTCTCCCATTCTTTTTCAGTCTTTGCATCAACAGTTTCATCACATACATCAGTTGTTCATCTATCCTTTCTTCTTCGCTTCATCCTCTTCTTTTCTTCATTTCTTCTTCTTGGTCTGTCAGTCTTTTCTTTCTGATTGTCTGTCTTTCTTCTTTGTCCTTTTCTCTGCCTCTTTGCCTTTTTCCTTCCATCTCTTGCATCATATCCCGAATCATCTGTCTCGCCCACGCTCGATCCTTCTATCTACCTTCTTTCCTTCTCTCTTCCTCAAACTTCATTCTTTTATGGATACTTCTCCTCCTCTGTCTCTCATTAACAGCACCTTCTTCACTCATTTCATTCTCTTCTGTAGTACTGTCGTGCTCCCCTTCTCTTTCCAAAGTATCTTTGCTGATTAGCATAATGAAATATCTATAACGTTACCTATATCAATCTTTAAATGTACTTTGCTTCTCGTCGTATTAGGAATACTACTGTGTAGAAACGTTGTTCCGACTAAACTTCTGTCACAGGGTCCTTTTGTTCATGGAAGTGAAGCTCTGACGATGTCGATCAAATCTCATTAATTAATTATCCCGGGACACTGCTCCAAGTCAGTGCTCGAGGCAAGCACAGTGGAGACTACTGTTAAATCAGGACAATTCGTGGTCGTGCTCAAACTAGTGCTCTGCAGTTCAATCCTTCCAGGATTGCAGAAGTAGACAATAAAGCGAGGTATTAATTTGAAAGCTAAGACGAATTTATTAAATCGGCCCAACAAGATCTGAAAACATATACGTAATACATGTCTTACCTTCCCTTGATACACAGTTTGTTAGAAATTCTTATTTCCATTCATTTAATTCTCCAATTACTTGACATAAACCCAACTTCCTACTTGAACTAACTTTACATAATAATATCCAACTTCTTTTTAATATATTTGCATATCAACTTATACTTTTTTCCCAAAACTTCCCGTTTTCCAACAAAAACGACTTTTTTTTTTTGAAGTGTAAACAAATTATTCAAAAACCTTTACAATTTAGTTGTCCATACTCTTAATTCTGACTTTATGGCAGTTTATAGATTAATATACGAGTTATAAAAATATAAATAAAACATTAAATTAAACAACCATTTTTTCCAAAATTGAATAAAATATAAAATTCAACAATCCATTGAAATAAATATGAAATTAAATCGTAAAATAATAAAATGGAATATTGATCTTCAATTAAAATTTCTTCCTCCACCTAAAATTCATTTCTTTGGTTACCATATCTCCACGTTGGATACCATATCACGGATTCCTCTTCACGAGGAATGGTTCCGGCCAAGTGGGCCATTTCAACCAGTCAATACAAATATAATAATAATATGGGAATTAGTAATAAAGGAACGCAAAAAGTGAACTAAATGGTAGCCTTTTCACAACCAGAGCAAGTTCGTAATCCGCAATAAGTGAGGGTGGCAAAGAGGATAATTAATACGTCAAAAATCAAAGAAAAAAACGTCTTCAGGTACTGCCCCGGATTGTTCAACCCATGTTATTGTGTGAGGAATGTTTGAGTTAGATTAGTTCTAAGCAAGGTTGCTTGATTTAAATCAGTGATGTAAATGGTGATTTAAATCGCGATTTAAATAATATATATATATTTTAATGATTTAAGTCAAAAATAGATTTTTCTTTTAAAAAAGTAGAAATAAAGTTCAGTATTATTAATCATCCTGTGATTTGAATCGTATGCAGGCTTGAAATTTACCCTTTAGTCCTTACGTGATCGTGATTATAGGCTCTTATGATGTAAACGAAAATTAGAGAGATCGACCTAGAGTTCTAACGAACTATTTGATTGGTTCATTTTGATTGGCGAAATTTTAGAAGAGAACGTAGGAACTCAGTTCACATTATAAGTTTAAAATTTGTATTACAAATATGTTTATTTTTGTAGTACATATGAAAACAAACACACAGTAAACAGAAAGTCTAGTTTTTGTTTACAAAAACAAAAATTGCTGTTTCATAACATTACCTACTTTGTGTATTTGTATCAAATTATTTGATTTCTTTTCAAATTGCTCAAAAGCAACTCAGTGGAAGTATAAAGTTTACCTATGTGTATGCTGAAGGATGAAAATGCAAACCTGCATATCATCTGTTGATTTGAGTGCAGTAAATAGCTCTCATTGAATTGAATTTTATTTAAAGCATCTAGGCCAACTTTGGATTAGACCGAATGGATGATGATTGGAGAATTGGGAGAATGAAGAAAGTGGAAGGAAACGAGAAACTCCTGAGAAAAGCAATGCATACAATTTTTGTTGACCACAAAACCCACATGGCACTCGCCCGTATCGAATCGTGGACTCCACGGACCAGAGGTGAGCGCTCTGTCACTGTACGACTGCGGCTACAACAAAATAGCTCTCATACTTTATGGATTATTGTCAGAAGTGTTCCCAAGTTGATAGTGCAATTTTGGTGGGTGAAAACTAAGTGAAATGAACTAAAATTTATGTTAGTAAACTTAAATCCTAGAATATTTCGTTAGGAAGATGTAGCCTGGAGAAAAGAGGCAATTGCAATTATAAAATTTGCAATTGCCTAGGAAGAAACGATAACACAGACGTCAGTTTAGAAGGAAATTTGATACGTAGAAACACTGTCAAGTTTTCTTTTCCGAACTTAATTACGGTGTAATAATAATAATTCACAGCCATATTCAATCCACTACTGGATAAGGCCTCTCCCTAAAGGAGGAGTTGGTTTACTACTCCCCCGCTGACCAGACGTGTTCGGAGAGGAGAGCCGAAGCTTTCAACTGTAATCGCCGCTGTCTTTTATTCACAGAAGCTCCCTAATTGTTCTCACGATGCTGGGTCAACACCGAAATTTTGAGCTCCAACCGGGAATCGAACTGAACTGAAGTCGAGCGCACTACCGACTAGGCTACGCAGAAGGCTCAATTACGGTGTATTCCCCTCTTAAACCATTCATCAAGCATCGACGAAAGTAACGTGGAAGTTTCCTACATGTTAACTTTCCTTTGTAAGTAACGCTTTAAATTTTCTCCTTTTCTAAATTATTACAAGTTGTTATCATTGCCTATTTTCCATGACTATCTTCCGCAACGAACGCCACATACTCGTGAATTTTACTTTAGTGTTTACCGATTTAGGTATTTGAAAAGGAAAATCTAACTTAGTAGCTTTTCAGTACCGCAAGTTATTTAAATCAACATTTTTGATTTAAATTTAAAAAATATTTAAATAAAAAAAATCAACAAAAATGGTTTTACAACAAAAAATCGTGATTTTTTTCAACCCTGAATTTCTAAGGTTAACTAAATATCTATAAGTCAGTTACGTTCAGCCGTTTCTATTTTCGCGTAAATGTTAGGTTAGGTTAGATAGATTAGGTGAGTTTATTATGAAATCTAGGAAACTACATAAACTTTAGAGTCTTTACACGCGCTGAGGTTCGATAAATTATGAGAATTTTAATGCACGTCTACCTCGCTTTTTTAGGATTATAGGTACCTAGCACCCAGCTCATTGCTCTACGTAACGGTGAATCATTTCTGTTGCAAATGCTGTAACAAAATCAAATAACCGTTACTTGCAGAAAGGAGTCGGAATTGTGAAATACTTATAACCCGAGAAGGGAAGAAGGTATCCCTATATTATAAGTTTCGTGATTCTCTCTAATTGGGGAACATACTGTAAAATCATAATATAATTTAATCTAACCTAATATCAAGTAAACCTAAAGACGGCTGGAAGTAACCCAATTAAGTTATCGTATGCGTAGCTAATGTAGCCTTAACCGAAAGTTTAAAGATTGGCAAATAACTAAAAGTAGATAATTTACTGTCTTTTAAAAATAATTAGTTTTACTGTCTTTTGTTTACCAAATATTTTTGATTTGTATTTTATTCTTGTTTTATATGTTGTACATTTTATTATAACGAACTCTAGATACTTTTCTGAATGGCATAATGAGCTACCTTAACCCAACTTCCCCATACGTAACATAAAGGTAAGAAAGTAAACTTGAAGCAACTATTTTAAGTTTCTACCTGAATTATTATATGAACCTAACCTAAAATATGGTGACAGAATGATGCGAAAGAGATCTTGAGTCCAACCTATTTAGTGGCGTAATATTATCTTTCTGGAGCATTTTGCCACATCTGCTACAACTTCGTAGTCAATTATATCTTAATTACTATTTTTCTGCCTCTAGGATCACGTATAAATTGTGAGTTCACTTTAAATAACCTCTACATTAATTAATTAATAAAACTTTTAGGGGCAGTATTACTGTTGAAATTGTTTTCATAATTCGATTTGAAATAGATCTTAACCAATTTAAAATCTTGTATCAATAGAAAGCTTTTACTTGATGGTACTACTACATAATCCTTAACCGTTCAGAAATTTATTAAACTGATATTATTACATGAATTTGTGACAATTGTGAGACATTTCAAAAGAGAAACATTAATATATACAGGTTTTATTTCTAATTATCTTGATATGTATGCGGCTTATTTAACTTCACATTTCAACAGAAAGCGCGCGAACAAATTTCTAAAATTTGTTCTATGGAACTCTGATGGTGACGTCATTTTTGAGCCGTTTGGCCTTATTATCTAGGTGGCCTTGCCCTAGTGCCACAAAAGTATTCGAATAATAAAATATAGAATTTAATGGATGCTATATTTCCACCGGAATTATATATTTTAGTTTTATCTATTGACAAAAAACAGACATCTTAGATTTGAAATAAGGATTTCGGAATTTCACGTATTACCTATGTATATTAGGTATGCCTTCTTTATTAAACTATGGATGTTTTCTCTCGCCTCTTAGACAAGAGATTCCTAATAATTATCTACGATTTTTATTATATAGTACGTAATAGAGCACAAACAAGTAGACGCGAGCTCAGCTTCCAAGCTACAACAGATGGTATTACGAAGTAGAACTAAATGTACCACAGCACAAGGTTATCGTAAAAAACCCCATTCATTTGATATATCAGCTACCATCCCGAAAATCGCAAGATCCACTTCCAAATATTACAATCGTTATGTAATTTCACTCACATAAGTAATGTGCCCATCTGAAACGCTACAAAGCTCTAGTTTTAAATGTACTATTCGTAATAGAGAGCAACCTTTTGGGTCTCAAACAGAAACAATCGTGGATTCTTGCAAACTCAAGAAGATATTGTAATTATCTTTGTTTCATATACAAAATATTAAGGAATAAAAATGAAACCTGATTCTTCTCAGTATATTGAAAGAACGTATGAAAATAATAATAATAATATGACACACTGGAAACTTTATACAGGGTGGTAATATAATGCGCCGACAAACTTTAAAAGATAATAGTACATAAAAAATAAGAAAAGAAGTTCTGATCATCGGGATGGTAATTCCACCGTTTTTCAGAGCTACAGGCTGCCGAAAGAGTGAGAGAGATGTAGTTTACAGCTTCAAATTTTCAACATCATTAATGGTAGAGCTGATGCGGCATGCTATCGTCAAAGACTTCAAACTTGATCTATTAAAAGTGTATATTGGAGCATTGAGTGTGCAAGGGATTCTCCAAAGGAAGTAGAAGATCCCAGAAATTTTCTGAAGTAAAAGTTTGTTGAAGTGAGCATGAATGGAAAGACGTCCCAGCAGGTAACAGTAATTAGTTTACGACATTTCTTCAAAGAATATCTGGGCATCGCCTACTTCCTTTGAGAAATCCCTTGCGCATCCAATGCACAATTTTGAATTATGCGAATTTAGATGGAGCAGTTTTTAAGTCTTCGATGATAGCATGCCGCATCAGCTCTACCGTTAGTTGTATTGGTTATTTGAACCTTTACAGTTCATTTGCCTGTAGTTCCGAAACTCGGCAGAATTTTCACCGTGATGAGTCTCATTATTATTTTATGTATCATCATCCCTCGAATACGTTACCACCCTGTATATAACATCAAGAAACAAATGGACGCCGCTCATGCCCAGCACCCAAATGCCATTTCGAAAAGAAAAAATACGTAATTTATGTAAATTGAAAGCATAATGAAAGATTTACTTACGCGGAAGAAATACATTACTGTTTTATCAATGTAGTATTTAAATTCCTGCATTTTCTGACTTCTTCCTTCGTCTTCATTTCTGTATATTATTAATATACAGTATTTTGCATGAAAGTGTCCCTGTTTTTTAACAAACAAGAGTTAGATAGCACTTTGGCGTAACCTATCCTGCTCAATAATAAGTGTTTATTCTTCTTCTTCCTGCTACTACTACCACTACTACTACTACTACTACTATAATAATACGAGGGCAAGTCAAGAAAGACTTGGACTGATTTTTTTTTCTAGGCAATTTATTATTACTCAGCAACAGGCACATGATCCTTTTCAAAGTAGTCCCCGCCCACTTGAATGCACTTTTTCATTCGAGTCTTCCAGTCCTCAAACACGTGTCGCAGGCCATTCTTTGAGAGGTCCTTCAAAACCGCCTCCGATGCCTTCAGAATCTCGGAATTATCGGAGAAGCGGCGTCCACGCAGTCTGGATTTTAGGGCAGGGAATAGAAAAAAGTCGCATGGTGCGAGATCTGTTCTATACGGTGGGTGTGGCACACAGTTGATATTGTGCTGATGTAGGTATTCGAGGACAGCATGTGCCACGTGTGGTCTCGCGTTGTCATGGTGGAGTCTCCAGCCGCCATTGCGAAGGTTTGGTCGTTTCTTCGCAATGTGCTGCCGTAAGGTCTGAATGACTGACACGTAATATGGTGCAGTTACAGTAGTGCCGGAGGGAACAGCATGCTGATACACCATACCAAGATGATCAAAGAACGTGATCACCATCACCTTGCCTGCCGACTTCACAACCTTTGCCTTTTTTGGTGTGGGCGAACCTGGTGTCTTCCACTGCGTACTGGCTTGCTTGCCCTCAGGATCGAAATGATGAAGCCATGACTCATCGCCGGTGACAATTGACTCCACATAGGCGTCTCCACCATTCTCAAACCTTTGCAACAGCTCCCTGCAAGTCTCCACTCGAACGGCCTTCTGCTCTGGTGTCAGGAGTCGCGGAATCCATCGCGCACACACTCGGCTCATGTGGAGGTGGTCATGCAAAATTTTGAAGGCACTGCCATGAGATATGCGTAGTGCGGCTGCCAGATCGTCGATACTGATGCGGCGATCTTCTCTAACAATGACTGCTGCCGTGTTAATGTTCACCTCAGTAACAGCTGACGCTGATACACCTGGTCCACCAGCTTTCGTGATTGTCATTCGGCCATCTTTAAACTCTTTGAACCACCAGAACACGGTACTTCGTGGCAGAGCGTCATCTTTGTAGGCTGCTGTCAACATTCCTAGAGTTTCTGTTGCACTTTTCCCCAGGCGATAGCAGAACCGTATAGCTGCAAATTGTTCTTCTCGTAATGACTCCATTTCTTCTACAGGCGACTTCTAGAGGCGGCGCAGTACATCACCTGCAATAAAAAGTCGTGGTTACCAAACATGCAATGATTCCTTAACAACATTTTATATATATGCACAGCAAGGCCCACCCTACTTGTATGCCAAACTATGAAGCTCCAGCGTTAACAGAACTGCCGGGAAAAAAATCAGTCCAAGTCTTTCTTGACTTGCCCTCGTAATATAGGAGTGACATTCTAGTCATCAGCATCCTCTTAGTTCTTGATATCATTTCCAGCCCTGTTTAGCAGTAATTGGGTCAAGTACGTAAAAAAGTACCTAGGTACAAAAAACAAGTACCTAACCCAACACTGATAGTGGAGTACAAGCTTTCAACGAATCGCCTAGTCACATTAAGTCTGTAACTAAACATACACTATTCAAAAGATCATTGCGTAGTCTCTTGTTAAACTACACTTTTATATTGGGGAAGAGTACTAACAAACTGATCTGAATACAGTTTTGGGTAAATGATAAAATTTGATATCCTCCCGAAGTCTCATGTAAATCAATGTCTACGGATAAACATATCGTATATCGCTTCCAGGTAAAAGACAGAGTGTTCCTTTGGCCTGTTATCTTTCACATAATGTTTCGTGTAAATAATTGTCTTAAGTATATGTAAATAAGTAATTCATGTGTTAGTAATCAAATGGGCATATGCCTATATTTGTAATAAAAAATGACATGTTCTATACCATATGGCAATAACCAGTGTATTGGTCTCAACGCAATAAATTTCTACTGTATTCTATTAAATTGCACGTGGAAATTCCCTCTATGGTGCAGCCCGTCGGCGATAAACTTAGCTCAAGCACAAAACATAAGATAGAAATTTGACTGGGACCACGGTTACTCAATGGTTGAGCGCTCACTTATGGTCCTTGGGGTCCTCGGTTTGATCCTAGCTCATACCATGTGGGCTCTTTCGTGGACAAACACCGTGTGTGGGGGTTTTCTCGTCTCCGACTTTCTTCATTCCACTAGTTATCGCATCATCATCCATACCTTTTGAGCCAAAGTTGCCTAAAGGCGTTACAATAAAATTCAAATTACAAATTTGTCTATTATATGACGGATATTGCGTCTTTTATGACGATGCAAGCCCACATTTAAATATTTCTATTTTCAGATTACGAATTTTTATACATTTCTTCAAATGAACTTAATTCTTGATTACTGTGAGCAATTAACCACAAACCTGAGACGCTTCTAGCTTATAGAATACGCATGAGATAAAATTTGTTTAAAAAAAAATCTTGTTTCGGTGTGAGAAATTCATGTCTCAATTTATGGCTATCACTTTTAAAGCACCCTACATAAATAAGTTGGGAATAATAATCAAAAACCACACCACTGGACAAATCTCTACCAAAATATTTGTGAGTTATTTATTTAACATGGAAATAATCATAATTTATGTGATGGAACTTAATAAAACCTATCGATTTTTCAAAATGTTGACGTTTTAAGCTGTCAACATCTGGGATTCCAAAATTAATATGCTTGATTTTTTAATTTAATTCAAGGCTCTTTGGAGGCCCTCCATACGGAATTTCATGAAAATCGGATAATTTTAAGGTTATGAAATTTTGGGCTGCCGGTATCTTGAATTTCAGATAGCATCATTTTTGGCTTCGGAATTAAACTCAGCGGCCCTTGAAACCTTCAGATATAGAATTACACGAATATCTGGTGATTTTTCGAAATTATGAAATTTCGGTCTGCTCCCATGTTAAATTTGAAAGTTTAAACATTTTTTGTCTTAGAATAGAACTCAGCACCCCTTGAAACCCCCAAACTAGGAATGGGCAAAACTGCTACTTTTTGGTGGTAGTGAAATCACTAACTGCTACTTTTAAATATCTGTGAAAAAAAGCAGTTTAGGAAAAACCTTTCTAAATGGGAGTTATTTGTTCCCAACTTAAAAATCATTGTGAAAACACCATTTTAGACTACCTTATATATCTATAGCTTGTTATCTGTGCAGTAGAATGATAGGCCTTGGTAGAGTAGTTCATATTACAACTGTCTGAAAACTATTTATAGTGTAGTGTCTTAGCAAAAAAAAATCGTGACAGTCTGGATTAAAAAACTTTGGTAAATTTTATTTTTATTGGGCCAGTGTAGTAACTATGGACTTCGGCCCGTCACGATTCGCCTGTAGCTGTTAAAATCCACGCTCATGCCCGTTCCGGGAGTCGAACGTGGGACCTTCGAGCCGATGACCTACCGCGGCAGACTGAATTAAAGCGACAGATTTTGTATAGTTCTTCTATGTCCTCAGTACAATCAGTTTGTAGGGACGTGCCCGATTTTCGAGTCTGCCATCTTTATTTTCTTCAAGGGTTTTTTTTTTCGACTTTTCTTCAAAAATCGCTTATTATCTCCGCCAATGGTAGAGTTTACAGCAAAACGTGTTAATATTTTATTTACCATTAAATTTCCCACAATTTAAGCCCAATACCACTTTTGTACCTTTCATAATTTTCAAGAAGTTTTCAAAGTTTTCAAAACTGTTTATTTTTTGTTTAATTTTCGACTTTCCTTCAAGAATCGCTGATTATCTCCCCCAGTGGCAGAGTTTATAGCAAGAAGTGTTCAAATAGGTTTTATTTAAAATTAAAAAAATCCTACAATTTGAGTACAATACCGCTTTTGTATCTTCTATATGTTACGCGAAATAAGATTTTAAAGGTTAGACTTTTTATAGATTATGATATTAGTTATTTTTTGTCCATATTTGCTAAATAGCTTCTCAGTGTTTCTGTGTATGGTAACAACTATTTAAATCAAGAACTATGCAAAATCTGCCGCTTGAATCAATCCGAACCGCATCGCGGGATCCTTCCGCCCTGACGAGATTAAGAGCCCAACTGAGACCCCGATAAGTGATTATGGAATATATCCCATGCTTCTCCTTCCAGGTTCCCATTGTCTGTGGGTCCCTTCAGGTTGCGTCCGACACGGACGGCGTGAATCTCGATCCACTTTATTATTTTATGACAATATATGGCAGTACAAAATTATTGACACAGGTATACAAATAGTGAACAATAGGTATCACGCAGTTTACATGGCAAATACGTCGATTCATAGAATACACTACAGCAATGTTGACGGCCATAATAAACACTTGTTTAGGATACATGAGAAGGGCTGCTACAGCTGCGGCAAGAAACTCGGTACAAAGATAGGATATGCTTGAGAGAAGCAAGCCACAAAAAGTTCGGTACAATCTTCCAACAGCACTGCGATGGACATACACAAACACAGTAGTACAGACAAAGTCGGATTGAAACAAATCACAAAGCACTGATAAAGTTTTCTTTAGTTGAAGCATTGTCCACTGAGGAAAGATATTTTCGGTGAGAGCAGACACTTGCGGAATGCTCAACCGATGTAAGCGAAAAGTCCCAACTGATGTAACCAGCGATGACTGTTCGAAGACGGGAAGCGGTTATCGAAAATAGTGTTGGAGCAAATCGCAAAATATGAAGATAGTTAGGCAAAATAGACACTGACATAGTTGTTGTTTACACCGTAACTCCTAGGTAAACGAGTTCCTTGATAGGCACTAATACACTTTTCTTAATATTAACTGCAAATATAGAGTTGCATAGTATGGACATTGGGTAATTCACTTGTGACACTGAGCCGTGAAGGAGTATATGATCATAATACACAAGATATGGGCACACAAGAGGAAGTTTAATTCTTTTCGCATGGCCGTTTGTATTAATAATGACGATAATGTCCATCCCATTGGTAACCTCTTAAAACGCAAGTATGTCTTTCCACCTTTACTACCGAAGAATTGTCGTGTATAAGCGTCCTAGCGTCCTAGAAACCGTCTCTAAGGTCAATTTTGGCAAAAACAGTTTCTGGTGACACTTGGTTCACTAAGTCCGTGACGCGTGGTAAGTGAACGGGAGGGGAAGAATAACAGAAGGTCCCATCATGGCAGTCGCATATTACCCTTCCGCTGCTGTCTGGTTTCTCGACCTCAAAACAGGAAAGGAGTTCACTATTAGGTGGGGAATGTCTTCTAAGATGTCTGCTGAGGACCTGTCCTCAAGAATTGGTAAGAGCGCAGGAGGAGTACCACGCATGGCAAAGGGACAGTTAGTATGATATAAAGGCGACCGATTCCCCAGGAGGCGAAAAAGGCTTCACTATGTCAGGATTGATAGACTTCGGCAAACTGTACGACCGGGGAAGAGGCATCCCAATCGTCAAAAGGGTCTCTGTCCGAAGCAGAGTCTACGGGCGTCCCTGGTTCATCTTCTGCAACGGGAGAAGCGTCTTCTGGATGATCCACATCAGGTACTGGTTGAATTTCGTTGAGATCTTGAATAAGTAGTCCCAATCATCGGGTAATACGTTCCAGGGTTCCTGAATTCGAAGGTTGCGAGGAACATCGACGTTGCGAACGTGGACTAAATACAAGAATATCAAGCGGGGGTTGTCTGGAGGCCACTGTGAATCTTCTTGGTGAAGGTCAAGTTAAAGTAGAAGGTCGACGAGAGGATATGGGAGTTGCATCGGCGACTCAGGAACAGGGTCTTCGTACTTGACCGGGTCGCCGAAAGGATCCACACAAAAATCAACTGGATTATGAAGGGATTCAGAGACCCCCTTTTTCGTCTTCTGTGTCGAATTTATCTCCGTTGACGAGCGAAAAAGGTAAGTAGAATGGCCCTCAATCACGCAGTGTCCATACTATGCAACTCTATAATTGCAGTTAATATTAAGAAGTGTATTAGTGCCTATTGAATTGAATTGAATTGAATTGAATTGAATTGAATTGAAAAATTCTTTATTTAATTGGGCGAGGTTCAGCCTATGGCTGTTCTGCCACCTAACCCTTGTCCAAAGAATACATTAAAAGAAATATACAGGGTAAGTCAAAATGATGTACCCGATTTCATAAATTTATTTTGTGAAATATAATGAACATATCTGAATGTAATACATGTGGTAAGAAGGGTAACTCTCAAAGTTTTTTCAGTCACATCACAAGTGCTCTATGTGAGCACCTCGCGTAACACGACACACATCAAGCCGATAGTCTATCTCCTGCCAAACCTTGTGTAGTGTGTCACGGTCAGTCTCTGCAATGGCTGCTGTGATGCGGGCGGGAAGGTCACCCAATGTTGTTGGAAGTGGTGGTACGTAAACACGATCCTTTATGAAACCCCACAAAAAGAAATCACACGGGGTCAGATCGGGGGAACGAGGTGGCCAACGAATGAGAACTCGATCCTCCTGAGATGCACGGCCTGTCCAGCGCTGTGGCAATGCCTCATTGAGATGATCCCGAACGCTGCCATGGTAATGCGGAGGGGCACCATCCAATTGAAGAATGAAATCTGCACTATCCTCTTCGTGCTGTGGAAGGAGCCATTGTTGCAGCATATCAAGAAAACCATGTCCTGTCACAGTAGGTTCAAGGAAGAAAAAGGGCCCATAAATCTTTTCAGGGGAAATGGCACAAAACACATTCACCTTGGGTGAATCGCGTTGGTGTTCCACAACTGCGTGGGGATTATCAGTTCTCCAGATCCTTACGTTGTGTCTATTCACATTCCCAGAAAGGTGAAACACCGCTTCATCACTGTAACGTAACCTTTCGGCGAACCCATCCTCTTCCATTAACGTGAGAAAATCAGCACAGAAAGACGCTCGAGCAGCATAATCAGTGTCTCTTAAGGCTTGAGGCAGTTGCAAGCGATAGGATTTCATTTGTAAACGTTTCCGCAGAATTCGCCATACAGTTTTCTGTGGCATTTCAAGTTCCCTCGCTGCCCGGTAGGTAGACTTCTGTGGACTCCGCACAAAACTGGCGCGAACACGTTCCACTGTCTCTTCCTCAGCTGAAGGACGGCCAGTCGATTTTCACTTACAGATGCAGCCCGTATCTCTGAATTTTTCATACCACGTACGAATGGTTTTTCCAGTAGGTGGGTCTCTGCCATACTTGGTACGGAAATGCCGTTGAACACTCATCACAGAGTTGTTTACATGGTAATCCAGCACACAGAACGATTTCTGCTCTCCAGTCAGTGCCATTTTCGTTAACTGCTTCCAGCGCCGCGTAGCGGTAGACAGTGCAACCACGCGGGACATAAACTAAACTCAACTAAACTTTGAACTTTTGCCTTTCCTTGCGTGTAGCTCACATTAAGATATGTTCATTATATTTCACAAAATAAATTTATGAAATCGGGTCCATCATTTTGACTTACCCTGTACATAAACAAAAATTGTAAAAAAATGTTACGAAAGCAATTTAATATAAAAGGTTAAAAAATGGCGAACATATGTAAATTTTAAGCAATGGAATCAGTTGGAAAACAACAACAAAGTGAAAAGCATGTAAGTATACACACATATACTAACACGGATACTGTCCATACAATACACAAAACATAAATGTTACTAGAAAGTCGAGTTAGACACTATTTGACGGTACAAAAAAAAAAGTGCGTGAAATTTCGTTGTTCAAATTATGCTATGAATACTCGTTTACCTATCAAGGAACTCGTTTACCTAGGAGTTAAAGTGTCAACAATAACTATGTCAGTGTCTATTTTGCCTAACTATCTTCATATTTTGCGATTTGCCCCAGTGCTATTTCCGTTAGCCTCTTCGCGTCTTCGAACAGTGATTGCTGGCTACATCGGTTGGGCCGCTTCGCTTACATTCTTGAGTTTTCTGCTAGTGTCTACTCTCACCGAAAATATCTTTCCTCAGTGGACAAAGCTTGAATTTAAGAAAACTTTATCAGTGCCTTGTAATTTGCTTCAATCTGACTTTGTCCGTACTACTGTGTTTGTGGATGCCACACCTATGTCCATAGCAGTGCTGTTGGAAGTTTGTACCGAACTTTTTGTGGCTTGCTTCTCTCAAGCATATCCTATCTTTGTCACCGAGTTTCTTACCGTAGCTGTGGCGGCCCTTCTCATGTATCCTAAACGAGTGTTTATTTTGTCCGACAAGATTGCTGTAGTGTATTCTATGAATCGACGTATTTGCCATGTAAACTACCTGATTCCTATTGCTCACTATTTGTATACCTGTGTCAATAATTTTGTACTATGTCATGTATTGTCAGAAAGTAATAAAGCGCATCGAGCTTCACGCCTTCAATTCCGGACGCAACCTGAAGGGACCTACAGCCACGGTTCGGGCCCACATTCGCTTTTGTACAAGAACCATGCAAGAACTACACTGGATTTTTTAAGAAAAGTTACAAAAAAAAAAAAAAAGTCAGAACTTTCAAAGCTTGTACTTTGAAAGCGGCATCGGGCTCAAATTGTAGGAAATTTAATGACAAATAAGATATTTGAACACTTTTAGCTGTAAGCTCTACCACTGGGGAGAGATAATCAGCGATTTTTGTACAAGAACTATGCAAGAACTACACTGGGTATGTTCAACAAAACTCAACAAACTATCGGTATTAGAGGTTCATATAGCAAGCTATAAAAGGTCCAAAATTTGAAAACTTGTATCTCGAAAACTATAAGAACTACAAAAGTGGTATTGTACTCAAATTGTAGGAAATTTGATTTTAAATAAAACGTATTCGAACACATTTTGCTGTAAACTCTACCATTGGGGAGATAATCAGTGATTTTTTAAGAAAAGTCGAAAAGTTACAAAAAAAAAAAAGGTCAGAACTTTGAAAGCTTGTACCTCGAAAACCATGAAAGCAACGAAAGTGGTATCGAGCTCAAATTGTAGGAAATTTAATGGCAAATAAGATATTTGAACACTTTTGGCTGTAAGCTCTACCATTGAGGAGATAATCAGCGATTTTTGAAGAAAAGTCGTACAAACCTTGAAGAAAATAAAGATGGCGTCGTATTTCAAAATGGCGGACCCAAAAATCGGGCACCTTCCTACAAGTTAATTGTACTGAGGGTGTAGAAGAACCATGTAAAATCTTTCGCCTTAATCTAGTATGTCACGTCTCTGGCTAATTTTTGCTCCAAGCAACCACACTATTATGTAATTAGCGGGGTTTTAGAGATTCAGTTAGGGTACTTATTCTCTTTGCGAATAATTCTCTTCGCGACTCTTCGGCTATAAATGAAAACTATTTGACAGTACAAATAAGCAGACTAATTTAAATACGTATTACGTAATAATTGCTTCGGATTGAATTTAATTATGAGCTTTTATCATCTTTGGCTCAGGTCGGGATGAGTTAGGTAGTTAGGTAGAAGATGAGGAAATTATCGACCTGAGCCTTACTTAACGTAACATCGCGGCATACCCCTGGTGAAGCTGAGGAAAACCCTGGGAAACTTGGGACGCGGGCTTCGAATTTGAATATTTTATTTATGGCCTCCAGACATAAGACTCAAACCGGGACAGGGGAGAGAATGCGGGAAGGTGTCAGTCAGGGTATGTATAAGTTTAAGGTACCACCCGGCATTTTCCTGGTGTGATTGAGGAAATCCCCTAAAAAAACTTTAGTCAGGACAGTCGGTCGCTAGGATTTAACCTACGACCTACTGAATGCTAAGCCTATTACGCTCTACCACTGAACTGCTGTATTCAACCCCGCGTACCTACCCATGACCGATCCGAAGGCGGCGACGTTATCGCCTGGACCACAAGTACTAGGTAATAATTGCTTAGAGAAACAAAAATCTACTTTTGTCTTTCGCAAACATAGATACACAATATATTATTTTATGGTATAATGAAACGAAACATTAGGAAAGTACTAATTAGATTATGTAATATATTGTGAACTTATAGTCTAATTTTATATAGGTCCTATATAAATTAAGGTTTCTCTGTCTGTTTCTTGTACAAATCTACACTACAAACGTCCATTAATTTACACCAAATTTAGCAAGGACGTGTATTAGGTACTGGGAGAGATCGTCAGTGTTGTCAATCATTTTTAGAAATGCAATTGCATTTTCAAATTGCTTCTATAACTGTGAAAACTTGGCATAAACGTTATTTGGGAAAATGCAAGAATACTGTGGATGTTCCCTTTCGCAAGCACCCTAGTTGTTAGTGTTGCCAACCTATTTTGAAATTTAACTTACACAAATGAGTTTCTTCACTTACTCAATTCTGCATGCGTGTAGTGATTTACACACACTTTTGCATACATGTGAATTACGTACTGGGACACCTCGTAGAGGTATTACGGGTCTAGTATCCCGCAGCAGTTTCAGCCTATTTCAAAAGAAATAATTTATCAAATTGCTTCCATCCCGTTGGACATATCCGCACCAAACTGGCTCTAATCACCATCAAAATATAAAAATACCATTGGTGATCCTTCCCCAAGCACACCAGTTGTCAGTGTTGCAATGCAAATCCTTTTTAAATTCAATTCTTCAAATGGACCCCATACAGTTGGACATATTTGCGTCAAAGTTCGGATTATTCGACGCCATAGGAAAATACTGTGTAACACTCCATCCTCCAACGATCACAGTTGTCTGTGTTGCCTATCTGTTTTGATTTTCAATTTTTCAAATACTTGCGTCCCTTGAGTTACACTGTTCTGGATATCATCATACACTACGGTTGAGGGGAGTGGGTAGACCCGGATCTAGTAGGAGGAAAGAGGGAATTTGCGCAATTGGTTGGAGGGCCCTATTTCGATATAAATGTGTTGTATTGTATTTATTTCATCCTTTATCATATAAATGATGTTGGACATGTCAAATTACAAATAGATTACATGAATATCAGTATAAAGAAAAGCTATTAAAAATACAATTATAAATCAACGACTATTGCAAAAATTTACATATTCGTCTATTTTGTAAAACACATTTTCAAGAAACATAGGTTTTAACATTTTTTGGAACCTTTGAGTATTATTTTTTCCTTTGATTTTAATGGGTAGCATATTATATAAGTGTTTTCCAGTGTAATTGACGCCTTTTTGATATAATGTTGTATTATGATT
>JAGDQP010002375.1:0-17955 GCA_022664845.1 Lepisma saccharinum | reverse complement strand
CGAGCGGTCCCGGGTTCGATTCCCAGTGGGGACTCAAAAATTTCGGTGTTGACCCAGCATCGTGAGGACAATTGGGGAGCTGCTGTGAATAAAATACAGTGGCGATCACAGTGAGAGCTTCGGCTCTCCTCTCCCAACCCGTCTGGTCAGCGTGGGAGTAGTAGACCACTCCTCCCTTCGGGGAGAGGCCTCATCCAGTAGTGGATTGAATATGGCTGTGATTTATTATACGTATAATAGCTATGTACATCTCTGTTCATGATATAGTTAACATTATGCATTTTAATATGCATAAGAAGTTCATACAGATAAATACTAGGTAGTGGAAGGATTTGTAATGATTTAAAATTTTAGTTACATGGTGTGTGTGGTCTTTTACATCTATTGTGCGAACAACTCTTTTCTGTAATTTAAAATGTCTATGCTCTTGTGAGAGTTTCCCTAAAAGATTACTCCAGCCGTGAATGGAATGATGCACTGTTGCTTGTTTGCTTGTTTCTTCGTTTATTGTTTGCCTACATAGTTTGCTTAATTTAAGTACTAAACATTTTATATGTTCTTCCCAGTTCATGTGTTTATCAAGTGTTAGTCCCAAAAATGCGCTACTATTCACAAAACTTAAGTTTTTGTTATGAAACGAGAGGGTAAGCCGTGGTGTAATATTTCTGTTGTTCTGAAATATCAACGCGTGCGTTTTATCAGCATTTAATATTAAATCATTTCTTTTAAGCCATAGTGATACTTCTTACTGCCTTTTTACTACTATTTTAAAGCGAGTCTTCGTCTTTACCACATATTAATACAGACATATCATCTGCAAATAATGTTGTATTGGTTGCGTTTATATTTAAAGGAAAGTCATTAATATACAGTATATAAGAAATAATAAGGAACCCAGTGCAGACTCTTGAGAAACTCCATATTTAATTTATTTTTCATCTGATAGGCCTAAACATGTTTCTATAGTGCTATTATTTATATAGGATATTTCAACTTCTTGTTTTCTCTGTTGGATATGATTTGAACCAATTGTATGCTATTCCCCTTATTCCATAATTATGCATTTCCTTAAACAAGATATTGTGTACTACGTCAAAGCCTTCGTTAAGTCAAGAAATAAGCCTAGACAAAGAAATTTGTTATCCACAAGCTCAAAAAGTTTCTCGGTAAATTGCCATATTGCTGTTTCAATAGATTTTCCTTTCAGAAAGCCATGTTGAGCATTGAAAATAACGTTATATGTGTCAAAAAAACTAACAATCCTTATATACACGTTTTTTTTTTTAATATTTTACTGACTACAGGTAATTATATACATGTTTTTTAAAAGTATTTTACTGACTACAGGTAACAGCGATATCGGTCTATAATTGTTAACGTTTTTACGTGATCCTTTCTTGTGTATTGGTTTAAGTTTAACAATTTTTAACTTCTCTGGAAAATCACCACTTTCGAGAGATCTGTTGGCAAGGTAACATAATGGATCTATAATATTTTCCCAACATTTCTTGAATAGATTATGCTATCTTTACTTGAGGATTTTGAGGGATTTCATTTCCTTACAATATTTTGCAATTCTATCTTCGTTACTGGTTGATTTTTTTTTTTTTTCATTGATTTATCTTAATTTTATCCATTTCATGTGTTAGTAAGTTAGAAGACACAATATGATCCGAGATTACATTTTCAAAATAATAATTTTATGGTGGCCGGCAGGGGTAAAAGACAAAAGAAAAAAGACTGCCCTAGCCTTCTGCTTGGGAGCAGAATATCGTAGATGCAGTAGGTGTGCATCCCTTAGTTTCCAGAGTTTTTGTTCGTAAAGGTTTTCAACCATGCAAGTAATAATAATAATATTAATAATAGATCTTCCCCAGTAAAGTGATTTGTCAAGATTTTCAGTTTGGGAGACGTAGTCAAAATAGGGATGGTGTAATAGAATCTTAGGGTTTTTATTGATATTTTACCATAAAACATTTATTGCTGGAGGGCACGGTGCTTGAGAATTTGTTAGGCCCCAATTAGGTACGTTCTGGCAGAATCCCTGGACTCTTTCCTCGAGAGTATTTGTCCCTCTAATCTTCTGTCCCGTCGTGTCAGCAATCCTGTTTGTTGAGAATAAGAAAGTAATGCATTTTACTTAATTAGTGCAGACTATCACTAAAGGACGATGCAGGCATTTATAACTCCCCTACTCAGTCTTCACTCTGCTAGTAATAATATTATGTATTTTCAAATATCCTCCCCCAATCCTCTTTACTGTTCGTCCTTTCGCTGACAACATTAGAATAAAAGAAAAAAAAGTCGTGTTGCCAATACCCAGCAATTAAAATTGGCTAGGCCAAATTCTTAATGTGGCTAAAATGCTATATTTTCAGTGTGATACAGTGTCACTTCTATGGCTAAATTGGATGTACAAACTCGTAGAAAGTAGCTGAAAGCCTATATCAACAATAGAAAATTTCTGATTTTTGGTGGCTGACAGTTCAAATTGGCACTGCATATGCATTTGTTTAGTTTTACGAAAGTTATGAAAGAGTTTGAGGGAGTAAGAAAAGAGAGAGAGATAGAGAAGACCTGCACTTCTTTCATTATCGCAAGTCCGTCCCGACTGTATTGGTCAACTGTCTTATTTGTTTCTGTTGATAAGGGACAGACAAAGAAAATGAATTAACAGCTAGCAGCTCATTTTTTTACTCGGTATACTATTGTTCTTTATACCCTTCGCAACGTTTGGAGAAAAGTAGCATTTAAGGAAGTAGTTGCTACTTTTTGTTGGGTGTTGCAGTGATTAGCAATTTAGCCAAAGTAGCTGCTACGCTATTTTTTTGCCCATCTCTACCCCAAACATAGAATTTCACGAGAATTGGCAATTTTTAAAAAAATATTCCATTCTGGGTTGTCGCTATCTTGATTTTCAAAATTCATCAATTTTCGCCTCGTAATCGTACTCAGTGTCTTTTGGAATTCCCAGGATTCTTAATAGTATTTACAGAATCACGATAATAGATACCTGTTGTTTCAAACTTAATTAGTTATCTCTTGTATTGAAGTTCTGAAGTAGTCGAAATTCTGCTCCTGTGAGAAGAATAAAAGAATCACAGTTTGCAGCATAGTATACCGCGCCATTTACCGAGAAAGTCACAAGAGCAAAAGCGTAGAAGGAGAGACTTCAGGACTCTCGAGCTGCTTGAATCTAGGAATTCGATCAAAAATATTCGAGAAAATGTGTTCGAGCAGATTTTGTTAGATCATTCTCTGCTCGATCGAAAATTTATTTTTGTTTCGAGCGCTCGAAACCCGATCGATTCACATCTTTAATCCCAAGCCTATCTGGGTAGTTTAAATTACTGTATAAGGAGCAAGGTATTCAGTTTTCCAAATATATTATGAGTAACATAGGCCGATAGCATTAGCGCCCAATCCGACAGTAAAAGTATTCAACCCGAAGCGACCCGACTCTGCCCGGTCTGACAGCTTATCTACCCGGCCCAGCCCGATTTGCTTTAAATGGGCCGGATAGTCCTTCCGCCCGGCATGTGCAGGGTTCTGTCTACAAGCATGATTATTCTAAAGTGATAAAGAACAAATAAACTAAATGCAGATATGGTTGTGTTGGTCTTTATTGTTGTAGACGTTGGCCTATTTTTAGCTACCTATTTTTTTACATGTAAATTAAATAGTGTTTCGGGATGGATCGATAAAATACATCATATTTCCTCTCCCAATTGCTGAAGCGATGGAATAAATGTTACATTTTCAGAATCTGTGTATTCCGCAAACATTTTCGGGTATCCGATTTTTTTCATCTTATATTGCATTGATCTTTGTAATTGCTGTATATGTTTGATATCAATATGTAAGGTATACTTTTTTTTGTTTTGTTTTTTTGTGCCATAATGACTAGTGTGTTTACCTTACGACGATTTAAAAAGTCCCCTTTTTACCCTAAATTTCAGTTTTCTTCGTCGTCATCGTCTTCTACAGATTGGACACGATGGGCACTAATGTTATGGGTCGGGTGACGTTTCGTCCAAACACATTTTGTCCATACGACATTTAGTCCATAGACATCTCGTTCAACAGATTTTTCGTCCAATCGATTTTTGGTCCAACGAATTTTTCGTCCAATCGACTTTTGGTCCAACGGATTTTTCGTCCAATCGACATTTGATCCAACGGATTTTTCGTCCACAGGACATTTCGTCCAATCGACATTTAGTCCAAAGGAATTTTCGTTCAATCTATCTACATACTATATAGCCCCATGGACACTCACTGATTCACTCATCCATATAAATTCACAGGCCAAACTACTGGAGCTACAAACACCAAATTTGGTATGAAGGTGTAGGACCATGAGTAGGTAAAGGAAAAAATACAACATTTTGAAAAATTCGCCATCTTGGATCCAAAATGACCGCTAAACTCATTGTTGTATAGAATAGGGAGCGTAAACTACTGGGACTATTGAATTGATATTTGGTATAGAGGTACATTATCAATTGTAGGTTACGAAAATACAACACAATGTACCTAAAGACGCCATCTTGGATCCGAAATGGCGGACTTAAATTTCCACAACATTTGAGATAGAGATACGAAATTTGGGATGAATGTGCATCATAACTAGTAGTTTAAGAAAAAAAAATACAAAATTTTGGGAAATCTTGGATTCAAATGGCCGCCCAAAAAATCATTTTCGACACCGTTTGTGCTAGAGAAAGTACATTTTATTTTCAGTTCTGTCTTCACGTGAAAGTAACAACAATATAATAAAATGTTTTAAAAAGTCGCCATCTTGGATCTAAAATGGCCGCCAAACTCATTGTTGTATAGAATACACAGCCTAAACGCCTGGGGCTATTGAAATAGAATTTGGTAAAAAGGTAGAATAATACCAATAGATTATGAAAATATTACGAGATGTGTTCAAAGACCCCATCTTGAATCCAAAATGGCTGCTAAACTCATTGTTGTATAGAATACACAGCCTAAATCGCTGGGGCTACTGAAATGAAATTTCTCATGGTGGTAAAATATCAATAGTAGGTTAACAAAATATTAAACAATGTATCTTAAGGCGCCATCTTGGATTCAAAATGGCGGACTTATAAATCCATTTTCCACAACGGTTTATCTAGAGATACGAAATTTAGCATAAAGGTGTATCATAATTATTAGTTTAGGAAAATAATACAGAATTTTGAGAAAGTCGCCATCTTGGATTCAAAATGACCGCCCAAAAATCATTTTCGACACCGTTTGAGCTAGAGAAATGAAATTCTATTCAAAGGAGTACCTTCACGAGTAAGTCACGACAATATAATAAAACATTAAAAAGTCGCCATCTTTAATCCAAAATGGCCGCCCGAAAACTCATTTTGTAATCCACTAAGACTAGACAAACGAAATTTCGTATGAATGTGTACCATGACGAGTAGGTTACAAAAAATCGGGCAAACCTTCACTATAGGGCCGCAGCCCCCTGTGGGTTTGGTGCAGATCGGTATCAAGGGGAACAATAACCCGCACAGTCTGGCTATGATAAAGAGGGCGCAACTTTGACCGAGTAAAGTTAAAGTGAGGAGAAATTTCGATATGTTGCTGACAAAGGTTGAAGCAACTAACACAGAAGATTGAACATTATTTAAAATAAAGAACATTTGATACGAAACTGGTGAGTGATATACTGTAATTTAATAATTTCCAATCACGTGAAATAAATTATTTGATGCTTTTTTCAAGATTCTTGGCGATATCTGTAAATCCCGACATTTCTCAGATAGATTAGCGAATATATCAAGGAACTTTTCTAAAATATTTAAGTGTGTGCGACTGGTCTGATCCTTGGAAATATAATGTCATTTCCGGGATGTTCACATTACAGAAACTTTCGTTTCGGCAGTTTCCGCCCTCTTCACTCACTTTCAATCTAGCTGCGAAGAATTGGTACAGTAATACGGTATATTATGTCTGGAACTTCTACATCATTTTCCTCTCTCTTTTCTCTTCCTAGTTCTTCATCGAAGTAATTTAAATCTCTTTAGATTTTTTTTTTTAATGTTTTTCTAATTTCTGGTTACCGTTCCATCAGGTCCCTCAACCGCCAGTATTTGTTTTTCCCCAGCTCAAGAACTGTTTTGTTTGATTTTCTTCAAGCTGTTTTCAGTAGTTTCTTACCTAACAATATTTGTGTTGTATTTTCGTACATTCTTCCTTAAGGTTTTTTATATCTTTATATTCGATTCTAGTTATTGTATTTTCTCCCTTTTTATTTCCCTTTTTTGTTCATCAAAAGTTTTGTTTCTTCAAAGATTTTATTCTCCTTTGTCATGCTACTATTTCTTTTGTTTTCTCTCTTATTATCCCGGTCAGTACATTATTTCTACAATTGATATCTTCTATCTCTTTCCGGGCGCTGACTGTGTTGATTAGTTCTGTACCGGATATCTGTCTGCTTTTCTCTAGTTTCTTTTTTCAATCTAAAGCGAAGACTTCTGATAACTTTCTCTAATCTAGTTATTATTTCACTCTCATCTCACTACCCAACAATCACTCGAGATTTCGGAACTTTTCATAACATACAAGTCTTGAGCAATTTCTCTGTTATTTGAATATAATCTATTTTGTTTCCAGCTCCATTTGAGCCTTCCTATGTTCATTTCATCTGAGTTTTCTTCTTAAAACTTACACTCGAAATGAATCATTTATTGGTCTCTGAAAACTTTATTATTCTCTCTTCACTTTCCTCGTTCTTCTTTGTTGTCTCTTTTGGCAAATCCAAACTTTCTCATTTGCTTGTTACTGCTCCGCTTAGTCCCTACTTTTGCCTTGAAGTATCCCATTGCTAACTTATAATGGGATTTAAAATTATCTAAAATATTCTGTATATGATCGTATATATCTTCGACTTCTATTGCGAAGATTCCCATTCTCCAAGCAACTCAAACCAGCAAACCCTTCCGAGGACTTCCTGAGTACCCCCCTTCGGCATATATATATGTATGATTATTTGTTCGCTACAGGCTTGTAAACCGTTCAACTTACCCGCCCTAACCTGCCTTAGAAACTTTATTTTATGTGGACAAGTCTAGTAACTGTTGACTGGCTAGTCACGCACCTCTCTTAGAGGTTGCCGAGAACTGTAATAGCATAATTTATGGTATAACTATTAAATATATAGTGGATTCTCATATGCATATCGAAGGATCGATCTGTACCCAATTTTTCACGGTTGCTTATTAAGGGTAGTTGTATAAATAATAAATTAAAGCCATACTCAATCCACTACTGGATGAGGCCTCTCCCCGACGGGAGGAGTTGGTCTACTGCTCCCACGCTGACCAGACGGGTTGGGAGAGGAGAGCCCAAGCTCTCAATGTGATCGCCACTGTCTTTTATTCACAACAGCTCCCCAATTGTCCTCATGATGCTGGGTCAACACCAAAATTTTTTAGCCCCCACCGGGAATCGAACCCTACTTGAAATTTCGTTCACAGGTAGGTCAGTCACAAAGAGATTACCACACAAAAAATTAACTGCCATTTTGAAGTGGAAGACCTTTGAATAAAAGAGTAAAGTTTGGACGTGGTCTCTAATACAGTGCTTGTCAAAGCTCCAAAACTGCTTAGTATCTCGGTTAGAATGCGTTTTTTGAAAACTTGAAAGCGACAAATATTGCAGAGCTATCGGATGGCCTAGCCCATTAAAATAAGTGGGTCCCTGTTGCTTTTTTAAATTGGAATCCCCATCTTTTATTGCAGATTCTGTATCTATGGAAAAAACTAAATCAGAATATGTCGTGTTAAAAACTGTAGAATGTGAACCTTACAGGTCCGGAAAGTAGATTAATAGTGAGACGTGTTAAAGGTTCCGGAACGGTTAAATATCTCGGTTGTAATGTATTTTTGTAATTTGAAAGAGACATAGGTTTCAGAAAATCAACAGAGCTATCGGATGGGCTAGCCAATGAAAATGTGTGGGGCCCAAATTTGATTTTTTAAATGAGAATCCCCAGTTTGATTACAGATTCTGTATATACGGATAAAACAATTAAGAATATTTGCTGTTCAAAACTGTATGACATAAGTTCTAGGCTCTACAGGGCCGGAAGGCAGATTAATGGTGACAAGAGCTAAAAGTTACGGAAACGCTACGTATGTCAGTTAGAATGCGTTTTTTCTCCATAGAAGTTTATTTGTGAAATACGTCTATTTCACGATAGTAGAATGTACGTTCAACTATCTACTACTTTTATTCACATTTCATAATTCCTAATCATTATTTATATAAAATACTCTGCGATAGTCATTTGCTCCGTTTGACAATACTAACTTATTCTAAATATTTTAGAAGCAATAAAGTAAGCAATTTTTATGATTGATTTTGTACCTAATTGTGCGAGTTTCAATATACGCCACTACGGTGCTCGAATGGGAATTTTGAATTCGAATTTATTTTAAGGCATTTAGGCAGCTATGGCTCAGGCTGTATGGATGATGATGAGATGAATTGGTTGAATGAAGAAAGTGGGAGGAAACGGAAGCACCCCGAGAAAACCCACGCACACTGTTTTCGTCCACCACAAAGTCCACATGGCATAAAGAGAGATCGATCCGACGAACCCTAGCACCAGAGGTGTGCGCTGTACCAACTGAGCCACCGTGACCCCATACAATGTTCGATTTACCAGTGGGAATGCCAAGGATTTTCCCTGGTGCATTAGAATTTGATCCCGGGTTATTGATTTTGATTATCACCCCAATCAGAGATAAAATCTATCTATTTTCACCAAAAAGGTAGTACGTTGAAACTTGTAGGAATCCACTAGTTTTAGGATTCCTCTTCGTAATTTATAACTAACTGGACACTGCGTCAATACTGTGGAACAACAGGAAAGGAGTAAACGGATGGTGCTGCCACCGTAGGAAAAGTTTGACAGTGATAAACAACCTTTACATGTGTGACAAGAAAGAGAAGAAGATCGAGTATGTTACTCGATTTTCGATATTTTCTATGAAATTACAAGAAAATAAGAGAAGTGGCTAATATTTTAATAGACCTTTGACTTTCTGGAACTTTGACAAGCACTGTATGAGAGACCGCGTCCAAACTTTCAATGGCAGCTAATTTTTTGTGTGGTAAACTCTTTGTGGCTGACCTACCTGTGTACGAAATTTGAAGTAGGGTTTCGGGGTGATCTGAGTGCCGCTTCCCTTGTTAGAAGTACACGTATATGAGACAACCGTTTGCAGTATTAGCACTAGTATGAAGAATTCCACATGTTCTAAAAGGATTCAGGATAACTGCACCTTTAGTTTGATAGCGCAAGGAACGTAGGGTCACCACTGCTACCAATATCTGTGCCCTTCAGCCAGGGATTCTAGCAATATTATCTCTTGCAGTCTCCGTGATTGAAGTTGACCTTAAATGTTAGTCAGTGAAGAGCCTTTTGAGATTAATCGTAGCGCGTCTGACTACTAATCGGACGGCTCGGGTTCAAATGCCGACCAGAAGAATGGAGATTTTTCTCGTAGTGTTCCCATACCTGGCGCTCCGAGGAGTACTCACCCTCTTATCAAATTGAGTACCAGGTCGAGTGTTGGACTGACCACCCCACCTCACTTCTTACCGTAAGTCTAGAAAATGTGAAGCGCTACCTCCACATTCCCCATGCGCCGTTCACAGCGCGTTCATCTCGCACAGATGATAGCATTACCCTTTTTCTGTAAATTATAATAGGAATTTGTTTATATGTAAACTTTATTTCTTGAAAGTAATTCATGTACTACGGCTCACTATTAGTTTCCTTAAAGTACTGATACTTTTGCTGTAAGCAATTGTCCATAATTTTTAGTGATCCATGTAAATGCATACTATTGTTATAAAAATAAAAAGTTTTTGATTCACCGTAATTTTTCATAGAAACATAAATTATTATTCTCAATTTTAGTTATTCTAGGACAATGTATATATGTAATATTGCTCGGTTCCTGCTTGCCAGAAATATTTAGCAAAAAATTTCATAATATATAACTTATATAACTTCTTAATTTCATGAACAGAAATTAATATAGATTTTTCTTACATCCCCTTTAACAATATATGTTTCTCCTAAACGTAAAATTCTGTGGAAAAGCCTGCCCCGAACCAGCCCCTAATTACGTCACTAGTCATGTTTGTATATTGCAATTGCAAACAGCTATTTATTTTCTATCTACGATCTTCGTATAAGAAGCAGATTTTCTCAGAAAGATGTCATTGTCACATTATCACTTTTCTTCGAACTATATTTTATGTAATTCAAATACTTCTATTAGAAATTTCGACGCAAGAAGTGTTCACACACTCACAACTGACACACTGAATTGGACAATAAATGTGTGCAGCATAAATCGCAAAGATCTAAAAATTCTTTCATCGATTTCCTATCTCGTGTGGGAATCAGAAATTATTAGATACTTAAAATATTCTCATGTACCTACTCTGCAAGGAAATCGATATTTATGAATCGTGCATATTATGAAGAGAAACTCAACAGCAAATCACAATGTGGTTGACCAGACACTAACCAGCCTTCGATTTGACTCGGATTTATTAAACCCAGTGCCTTTCAGAGTATAGACATAACTCAGTATGTGGTTCTGGATACATATGAGTTAAAAGTATTCGTCTAATTGTGTTTCTTTCAAAGTACTTTGTATTGTTTGTATACCGATTTAATGTAGCAAAGAATTGCGCGCTTGCTTCTTATTTTAAACGTATAACTCGCTTTGTTTCGCTAGGGGGGGGGGGCTGCACCCACTTTATCGTAACCAGAGTATCTGGGGGAATGCACGCCCATGGCGCCGATCTGCCTTTCCTTGGTTGGGGCTGCGCCCCCACAGGGTAGGTTTATTTTATTGTAAGCTACTCGTGATGGCACACCCTCATACCAAATTTCGTTTCTCTAGTTTCAGTGGTTTGAAAAATGGGTTTTTGGGCAGTTTTTGGGAAAAATGGGTTTTGGGATTTTGGATTAAAGATAACGACTTTTTTCACGTGTTCTTATATTGTCGTGACCTGCTCGTGTTGGTACACCTTCATAGCAAATTTCGTTTGTCTGGCTTGGGGGTTTTGGGGTTGCACCCCCTTTATCGTAGCTACTCTCTTTGGGCAACTTTCCCTCATGGTATCGATCTGCTCCCAGCAACCCGGGGGGAGGCGGAGCTCCGCCCCCGTATTGAAGGTTTGCCCCATTTATTCTAACCTACCAGTGATGGTACGCCTTCAAACTGAATTTCGTTTTTCTAGGCTGAGTGGTTTTAAAAATGAGTTTTGGGGGTCGTCATTTTAGATTAAAAATGGCGACTTTTTAACATTTTCTTTTATTGGCATGACCTACTCCTGATGGTACACCTTCATACCAAATTTCATTTCTCCAGGTCGGACGATGTGGAAAATGATAATTGGGCGGCCATTTTGGATCATAGATGGCTACTTTTTCAACATTTTTTTTTCTTAATCTACTCTTGATGATACACCTTTATGCCAAATTTCGTAATTCTAGCTGATACGCTGTGGAAAATGTTTTTGGGCCCACCATTTTGGATCTAAGATGGCGTTTTTGGATGCATTTTGTAATAATTTTTAACTCTAGTGATGATGTACCTTCATACAAAATTTCACTTCAGTAGCCCAAGCGGTTTTGGCTGTGTATTGTATACAACAATTAGTTTGGCGGCCATTTTTTTATCCAAGATGGCGACCTTTTCAAAATGTAACATTTTCCTCAACTACTCTTGATATTGCACCTTTGTGCCGAATTTGATATCTAGCTCAAACGGTGTGAAAATTGATTTTTAGGTCCACCATTTTGGATTCAATATGGCGCCTTTGGAGACATTTGGTAATATTTTTGTAATCTACTAGTAATAATGTATCACATTACTAAATTTAGTTTCAGTAGCTCTAGCCGTTTAGGCTGTGTATTGGACCAAATGTCGATTGGACGAAATGTCCTGTGGACGAAAAATCCGTTGGACCAAAAGTCTGTTGGACGAAATGTCTTGTGGACGAAAAATCTGTTGGACGAAATGTCTTGTGGACGAAAAATCTGTTGGACGAAATGTCGCGTGGACAAAATTTCGTTGGACGAAATGTGGTATCATCATGCTATGTCTTTAGAGTGTGTGTTCCATAAGCTTCCCAATATTGTTTCAGCGATGAGCCTCTGATGATTAGCGATTTTCTTGAATTTTCTGGCGGGCGGATAAAAGTTAACCTGTTCATGTACAAGCTTGAGGACAAAGAAATCCAAAACTTGACTCGAATGGTTTTATATCCGATTCTTAGATGAGATTTTCGCATGCGGTCCGTGGTTTGGTTAAACCAGTCTCAGCACGTTAATAAAAGTACTGAACCGTCTCCTTATCAAGTTCACTTGATTCATTTCAAACTAAAAACCCACCACTTCCGTTCACATAAAACCAACCTGTCATATGCAATTTTATTCAAGTTTTCACATGCAAGAATTGTCTCTGACAAATCCCAAACGATTCCTAATTTACAGTTGTACCAAATAATCCACAGACGCTTGCTCCATGAAATAACTTTTTATTATTATTATTATTATTATTATTTTATTATTATTATTATTATTATTCACTGCAACAAAAACCGAAAGTGATTTTATTCATGATTTCTCTTTAGAACCAACAGTACGTTTCAGTTCAAGATAAGTTGGTTAATGTGTTGCTGTCTTTCACTGCCTTCAAAACTTTGGTTGGATGTCTTCTTTTTTTCTGTGTTCATCCGTCTGTAACGCGCACTTGCGCTTCAAGGAAAGCAGGGAGAGGGAATCTGAATTCAGATTTTAAATCAGCAATCTACATTTACGGGGCCATTCTCAATCTAATAGCCATCTGTGACAATTACGCAGGTTCGGTTGTCGCTGGCGTTGATTAAAGATGTAGCGGATTGTGATCGCGAAACTCAGACACATGTATACTACTACTACTTCTCTCTCTTTCTCTCTCTCTGTGCCTTGTATTGATTGCTTTGTTATGAGTTATTGTGGTTCTAAAGCAAATGTATATTTTTTTTTTCAGTGGCTCTTAATATTTTGCACCTTATACGAGAGAGGTGGAAAAGTTTCATAATTAATTTCATTATTATTATTTTTCTAAATAGGAGATAATGTCTTGGTTAATACGTATAGCGGTGTAGTGAAAATATCGGATTTTGGAACTTCTAAACGTTTAGCAGGACTCTGTCCAAGCACCGAAACATTTACCGGAACTTTGCAGTATATGGCACCTGAAGTAATTGACAAGGGTCAGAGAGGTTACGGAGCACCTGTAAGTATATATTTTTTGCTTAATTCTAATAATCAAACTTTTTTTCTTGTGTATGTAATACGAACATGATTCAAAACTATCCTTTTAGTTTAGTTAGTGATAAGCTCTCTCTCTCTCTCTCTCCTTTTGTGTGTGTATATATATATATATATATATATATATATATATATATATAAGAGTTGTAGTTTTATATTAAGTATTCCCGTAACAGACACTCATCGAACTATAGGTTAGGGCAGGGGTTTACTCCTCTTAGTGCTGTTACCTTTTCCCACAATATTCTTTTGATGGCCTGCATTTCAGCAAAATGCATTCAACATCTGACCGAATGATCACCCAGAATAGGCCTGTAACGAACCCTTACACTACGTCTTCTGTACGTTGTATTGTTTTATGGAAAAATACAGTTAAACCTGTAGCTTGGTAATTCTAATATTAGTGGCAACAAGTTTCATTTCTACTATAGCAACCAACAGTATAAAATCAGCGGACATGTTCTGCAATACATTTGAATTAATTAATTGAATTAATTAGATTGCTTTGCAGTGACATTGGCAGAGATTGAGAGAGAGAGAGAGATTAATAATAATAATAAAGAATGAAATAATAAGAAATGGTGTCCACCAAATTAAGAAATGATCGTAACCGAGAATGCGAAATTACGTAGGCGGGGTTTGTGTAAATACATTTCGTGAAATATATATTTTCACAGACCGAAGGGAAACAGCCTACTCGATCTCTATGATGATGATCTCTACTCGAATAATGCAACTAAGCATTTCTGGCAGCTCTATCACTTGGTGACCGAAATCTTCGTCAGATGGAACGACAGCAAACACGGAGTCACAAGTGACGTAAATGATATCTTTTCCGTCAATATTTTGTACACAAACTTGACGTAGAACAATAATGTGAATAATACACCCGAGGACAGTACTTAGCATTGCATGCTTTCTTTGTACACTCACAGAGCATGTAATGATTATACAGATATCTTCGGTAGTTAATATATATCCGCTTCGTCTCTTCAGGCGGAACACGCCTATATGGTTCAGCAATTAGGATGCAGCAACGCTCATCATATAACAACGCATATATGGACAATTCTCTCGTGGCCACCAAGATGCTCTGATTCTGCAAGATTTACAACTAAAGAGAGCGAAACAGAGTTTCCCATCCAAGAGAATGTACAATAGCTATGACCGCGAGTATGCGCTCACGATAGCAATTGTGCTTTCAAATCAAGGTATAAACGTATATTTCAGTTTTAAAGAACTTAATTTTTTGAACTTCCACAAACTACTTACATAAATCTTGGTACATCGTTTAAGTAAACATGTTCATTAAACCACTGTTGAGAATAATTTCATTTTCCAAACATTAAATGAAATTATTTATATTGTTTATAGTTCTTTGAACTGTTGGACATTTATATTCTTTACTAATTAATAGTTTCCCGCTATGTCCTACATCACTACACTTAGTGTAATAAATTACATTCGTTGTGCTTTCATCTTTTGCGAGAGTTTGTTGTTTTGGCTATTTAATTTGCTTAAAGTAGTATTCCCCAAAGCGTTAAAATTCTTCCTAGGGTTTCATTTTATAACATTTTAAATTCTTCCTAGTGTTTCATTGTATAACATTTTAAAGAATGAACCATTTGTTCATAAATATTTATATCCACGTTTTATATTTAACTCGCGCACTAAAAGAATATGATGTAATTCTTCAACATTATCATCTTCATAATCATGCATTAACGTTACTTCATCATCATCATCATTCATCATCAATGTCATTGACATTATCATTTAACTTATAAAAGATTCATTCCATATACACAAATATTGTGTGTTATATGGCAGTGATGACATGACAGCCAGTTACAAACGTAGCTTCAGGACTGTCCAGTACAAACATAGCTCCAGGACTGTCCGTTACAACCATAGCTCCAGCTCTCCGATCCGATTGTGAATTTTGAATATAATTTTCAAGTTCACTTCATCTCCTTCAGATCGAAAACACCCCAAGAGTAGGACAGTCACTCAACAATGATATTTGTCAGGTTTCACATTTGTATCTCTGATTATGCTGTCAGAAAGAACTGATTATTCTGTCTATTCATTCACTGATTGACAATCTTATTCAAGCAAGTAAAAACAAGAACAAGTAAATTTCTTGTGTGGTACAGCACTATAATTGTTGTTATCTTTTTTGAAAAAGTATGGGATTTGGGGCGTGTTTTTCCAAACTAGCACACGTACGAAACATTCTCCGATGTACATACAGTTAAAGTCTGCAAAGACTTAAATACTTTGAATATAGTAATTCAACAGGTGAGGCAACAATTAAAATTTTAAACGGTTTTTGGTCTTTCGGTGGTACTAGAGCAAAGAGCTCGTGTATTCCTTTCACAATTTATAACAAAATTACAAGCTGAGGTGGACAAAAAATTCAATCTATTTAACTAATTCCTTTGTAATACTTTTCATGCACATAGACCCCTTCCACCCTTTCAATTTAATCAGTCTGTTCATTCATTCAGTCGAATCTATAACCACACCTAAGGAAGCTCATACTCTGCTGCTATCTCGGTCTCTCTCACCGTGTAGATTCTCAATACCTGACAGTATTAGCACATATTTTTCGTGCAGCACAGCTTCTATTATTTCAGTTCCACTCTCAGATATTTTCAGACAGAAGATAGAAATTACAGCTGAAGCTGAAGAACGTAAGCTTCACAGGTCATCGTATATTTTTGAAAGTAGTTTACGTAATTCTCATACACAAATCCAAGTCGATGCACCACGTGTCCTCTTCCAGATCTTTCTCTCTCCTGTCTTCCTTGTCAATTATCTGTGAGAAAGTAATCAAAGACAGACTCCGCTTTTCCTTGAATAATCCGGCTTAAAAAGGATTTAAGCATAATAGTTTATGTCTCACAAATCCTAGTAACCTTCTTGCTCATTCTGTCAAATCAATTTCAAGGAATGCTTAACTAGATGTACTACTTTGAAACCTATTCGAGGCCTTTGATTCTATTTCCCACACTCATCCCCTATACTTGTCCGTAGGGATGTTACTACAGGTTAGGCCAGGTTCATGATTGACGGGATGATTGGCTACTATCTCTTCCTAACTGTTGCAGGTTATTCAGGATAATGACACTCTTCAGGATAATGAATTGATGACACTGGAGGTTTCGTAAAACTACGGCCATGATATGAATTACGTTAGGGTGTGGGAAAATGCGATTGTGAGTTGGATGAGTAACTATCAATGATGTAAAAAGCCGGACAGAAGTTACAGCGTAGAAATTATTTAAATAAGATAGGGGAAAATGCGGCTGCTTGTCCTCGAAAGTCAGACTGGAAATAAAAGTAGGTTCGGTAACGGGAACTTTTGTGCTTACCAGATTGAGGTGAGGGTGATATGCTAGGTTGTTAGTAACAGCCTTGGCAACCAGTTTGGATGCTAGGGTGACGTCAGACACTATCAGAGCCTACTTCAGATTTGGATGCTATTATGCAAACAATACTTACAGGATGAAGTTACTAGCCACAACACTAGCTGGCAGAGAGTTCTAGAATGGTAACCAAGAATTAAATTTAAATTGAATTTTATTTTAAGGCATTTAGGCAACTTTGGCTCATGCTGAAAGGCTGATGATGGACGATTGATTGGTGGAATGAAGAAACTGGGTGCAAACGTGGAACCCCGAGAAACAAAACGCACATGGTAACCAAGAGCACTCTCCCGCATCCACGAGGAGATCGGCCGGAATGAAGTTAATAGATTCCCCATCGAATTCTTCATTAGCCAAAAACGTTTGGTAATTTCAGCATTGTAATGACGATTTCATCTTTTATTTTTTTTTAATTAAATTTTAAGGTCTTTAGCGCAATGAGGCGCGATCAGGCAACTTTAGCCCAGGCCATTTAAGGTTGATCTAAAGGCCAACTTAATGTGAATCTCGAAAGCTAGATGGCGCTCAAAACGCCCTATCTCTTTAATGGAATTTTTTTTTTTTTTTAATTTCAAAAATCGATACAGACCAAGAATGAACTCATTTCACGATATCCAAAGTAGGGAAGAAAGAACACGTGCAAACGAAGTACATCCGCATACCAGATTTTCGATTTCATCGTTAACCATTGTTAAAATCAAGCTATTGTTGCCAACAATAATAAGCTATAACTCATCACTAAATTGACATGAAAACACAAGATTTAGCACAAACGTGTAACACACCAATCCTCACGACACAAGCATTCCATATTTTCCATATGACTTATCGTTCATTGTTAAACTTAAGGTATTGTTGACAACAATGGTTACATATATCTTACAACCAACAAATACTTCAAATACACAAAACCGCACAAATATGCAAGATTAGAAACCAAAGATTACAGAATTTTGAACTTTCATTGGATCAACTGTTCATTGTTAACACAAGTGTATTGTTGTACAACAAAGACTGTCAATAACTGACAGCCAAATGCAGATACAGAAACAAGAATTGGAACAAAGATAATTAATTCAAACATCGATATAGACCAAGAATGAACCCATTTCTCGATGTCCAAATTAAGGAAGAAAGAACACGTACAAA
>JAGDQP010002374.1:26103-105721 GCA_022664845.1 Lepisma saccharinum | reverse complement strand
TTTTTTTTCGGAATAAGGCGAGGGAATTATGAGCAACGAAACGAAGCGCTTGTGCTCCTTAGCGGTTGTCTGTCCCAAATCCTCTTTTCAGGCGGATACTTTGAATCTAGGGACTAACCGAAAAACTGGGGAACATTAGCCAACACTGGTAATTCAATTTCGAAATTAATGTTTTCTGCGAATTTAAGTAAAGTTAGTTCCCTGTTGAACACAAACGAAGCTTCTCATGATACAAGAAAAGTATTCAGGAAGGAATCGACGTGGTCTTGTTCAAGATACCATTTCCGCATTTGACTGGTGTGACCGAAGAAAGTTAGGAAAAATATGTCAGAATGGAATGAGATATCGAACCCGTGTTTTCGCGACTACACGGCAAGCCCTCTATCGACTGCTCTACTTCGTCTTTACATTCTTTAAACGCTGTAGAAACTCGAATTTGATTGTATTTGTGGACCCTAAGCATCTAGGCACGGATCGGAATAGGGAAAGAGAAGGAGGCGGCCATGGCCTAATTTGAAGGTATCATCCCGGCATTTAATAGGTGCGCAGAGCTGAAATAGGGTGACCCGATATAACCCAAACATGAATGACTCTGAGATCCAGGCCGAAACTTGACCCGGTCTGGTTCATAAAATTGACTATGAATTTCGGCGACGTATATCTCGTGCTCTAGAGATAATATCCCCAGTCCTGGTCACCCCTAAAAGAAACACTGTTCAAACATAAGGAAATAATTATAAAGTCTGCACTGTACTCCGGGTCACTGGATCCAAATTGGGTCACTGGGTCAGGTCAGATCTGAAGTTAAGACCCGGTCCAAAACTTGACCAGGTGACTCGTTTCAGCTCTGCCAGTGTGGCTGAAGAGAAACCTCTCTCAGGATGGTCGGTCGATGGAACTGAACCCAGAAGCTCCCGAATGCGAAGCCAACTCTACCATAGAAACCCGAAATTAACAATTTGCCTCCACACGAACACTGCACATTTTCGTTTTATTTTCTTTTAAAAGCAATTTATGACTTAAATTAAAATTTCTGATAACTAATTTCTTCTCAAGTAGGAGCAAAAGGAGGGGAGAGATTAGGAGTAACAGAGAGTGGAAATATGATGACCTCGGAAGTACAATGGAGGGAGAAGTGGTACTGGGAGAAAAACTGATAATTTTCCCCACGATTTCAGAATATGGCGAAACCAACGATGTATCGTTCATCTCTCTGTGTGACTTGCAGTTATTGAGATCTATGGGGGACAAAGAAACATACAGATGGAGAATACTAAACGATTCAAACGGACCTGCCGTTTAGAGAGTTACTGATAATTGTCCCCACCGTTTCAGTCCATGACGAATCCAACGGTGTATGGTTAATCTCTGTCGGACTTGTAATTCCTGAAATCTAGGAGGGGCACAAATGGAGAATGCTAAGCGATTCAAAACAACCTGCCAGTTGTAGAACCAAACTGATAATTTCCCCCACCATCTCAGACAATTACGAATCCAACGATGTATCGTTCATCTAGTGTGGGACAAACATACCACTGTGAAGATACATAGGAAAAAATGAGTGAAAAGGTTCTTTCAGTTTTATAGTCAAAGTCATAATTTTCCCCACCGTTTGAAATCCTGACGAATCCAACGGAATGAGTCAACTCTGTCGGACTTGTAGTTGCTGAGTTCTAAGGGGGGAGATTTGACAGACAGGACAAATCCTATATCTTCCGTTCACTGATGTTCATACGCGTGCTCTAATATGTGCAAGGATGAAAAAGAGTAGACTGCCTTTTCTTTCTCCCGCTTGCTTCTTTCTGCTATCTATTTCAGCAGTCATTACTCAAATTCTTTTCCGAATCAGTATGTTCTTTCAGGTTGACACAACTCAAGATAAAGAGAAGTATTAGACCCCTCCCTGTCTGCTTCTCCCTCCAGTCCAGCAAGCTGCCCATTATTCGCCTCGTGATTACGAAACCACACGAGACAACAAGTGGTCTTGAGTAGTTCGCTCGGAAACAAAGAGCTGGCAACAGCGTAGAGTCGCTCTCTCCCTTTCTCGCCTTTAAATTTGGCGCTCTATTCTGGTAGCAGACGATTAACGGATTATTCCATATTCATCCGCGAGACAGTCATCGTCTTTACATGCTTGGCCCCTAGGTGGCAATACCGTACATAGTCGCATGAAAAATCTCACGATTAGTTTACAATTACTGTAATTTTAAATACAAATAAGAACCGACAATGTCAAGAATGTTAGGTTTGTATTCGTAAAGAATTTATCTACCCACAATAAGTTGTATTTTCCTTATATTTCATGCACAGAAACGTGTAAAAGGTTTAATTTAACAGAAATGGTTTGGCTTTTTCGGCTCAGAAATATCTTCGATGTTAATTCTGTTCATATAAAAAAAATAATTTTTGAACGTATAACGAGTTAAAACAACAGTGAAGAATAATTTAGTGAAAACAGGACTTAAAAATTTTACTTTACGAGGACACAGGATTAGTAAATAAAATACCATATAAATAAATTGAATAAAAATCCAAGATGGCGCATGTGGCCAACACCCTTAATGGTGTTCCACGAATTAAATATCCCATAAACTCATGTTCACTTTTATCCTTGTTCCAAAATACACATGCGGAACAAAGTAAAATGTGTTTAGTGTTCCAATTACGAATTGATTTTAGTATACAAGGTTGATCAACCCATTTTGATCGACATCCACAGGAAGGCTTTGCAGGCAAGGAAAATGGTAAGTTAACAATGGTATTTTCACTGCAGTTCTGTTCCATTGTTACAATAAGACTAAAGGTTTAAATTATAAGTAGGTCACTGATCTATGTAAAGAATAAAATCAAGCTAGTTTAGCGCAAATGATGAGTATTATGCACAATCATATAAACACTTATATATATATATATATATATATATATATATATATATATATATATAAACACAAATATATTTATATATTTCATGTAAAAAGTTTTATAAGTTCACTTATTCAAAATTCTTAAAGTAAATTGATTCACTATCTGGTTCTGCAATAACGTCTTTCTCAATTAATTTTGTCTTTACTTCATCCACTCTGAGTAAAAGTAAATGGCGAAGAAAATATTAAAAAATTTCAACACTGTTAAAATGTAAATGTTTCGAAAGGTAGACATGATATATATGAAAAAAATCACAGCATCCAATATTAATCTATATGTGCGTCTCCTCAAAGATTTTTTTTCATTTATAGAACGTGTAACACAACAATGTCTCTGATGATTGCGAATATTATAGAAACATTCAGCACACAATAAGGGACGATTGTTTTTATATTTCCAATTTTCGAAAGCTTGTAAAATACATTTGTCATCAATTGTATAATTCACATCCGCATGAATTTTCAATTTCACTAGAACACATGGTGGTAGATGAAACTTCAATGTCCTGCACAGCACTATTAATTTTGCTCAGCACTAGAAACATAATATTCTTCATCACTATCTGAATTAAATTCTACCTCTAAACTTGAGGTAGATGCAATGCGGTAAATACGGGGAGTAAGCCTTCATTCTCCGCCAACGGTCCATCGCCTTCATCCGCACTTCGATCTTCGTAAAAATGCAGGAAACTTTTGCTAGTGTCACAGCACAAGTGTGCATAAAATATAAAAATAATTAACTTTACATGTCTTGACCTACTTTGTAAGTAACAAGAGTCAACTGGTTGTGTAAACACATGCGTCAATACCATCTTCAACTTAAATGACCGCATTGTATAAAAATAACTTGTCATAACACGTTCCAAGCATCAACAATAGGTTCCGTTCTCCAGAACAGTCCAGCTCCAAAACAATTTATTTTATGTTGAATAGAGAATCAAAGAATATTTCTGTCTTGATTCGCGTCGACTCTATGTTAAAGAAACAAAACTGTCAATCAATTGGCGCCGCTGTCAATCAAGGACCAGACATAAAGAGAAACTTGTTCCCTCCTTCTGAGCAGTACAACTACGATACAACAAAAATAAACGAACACCTGCACACTAAAATTCTTGGAAATATCGGAGCGTATCCATACACGATCCAAGCCTCAAGTTCCCTTCTCCACAGCAGCACAGGTGCAAAACAAACAACTCTGCGGATGCGCTAGTTATGACAACAAAACATCGGAAAACATTGCCGGAAAACACTAGTTGAGCAATGGATCTTCTATGTGTAAGACACATCAACTGTGTGCTTCGCGATTATGACAAATGTATAAGCATTCTCCGTCAAAAATAATATGATTCCCACCCAAAAAATAAAATATCTCTAATAAAATTATTGCCTGATACACTGAAAAATTAAAACTTAGAAATAATGAAATGTAATCTATTATTATGTTTTCTATAGTTTTCGCGATGGGCGCTTTATACCGGGCAGTGCGGGTACTTTGCAGCGGGTCCTATCATCGGTTGCGGGCCGGCCAGCGACGTACACCGAGCGACAACATGGCAGTTATAAAAACGCTCGATTTATTCAATAATTAATCCAATTATTACAGTTTATTAAAATATCAATCAAACCTAAACTTCGGCATCTACGAACATTCTCGAATAACCTTCGGTTAAGTCTGCAAAAATAATTTCTAATACACTCCCATTAGCAAACAAGGGAGGGGGAGGATAACAGCCAATCACAGACCTTCTGGGCTGTCATACCACAAATCAATCGACCAAACAGAAGTCGAGGAAATCGATAGTATTCTACATGTCTACTACTATTGTGTATGTAATAAACTTATACATTGGCCCAACGAAGCACATTACTTGGGATATGCCTGTATAATATTCGAAAACTAAAATTATTTTTGTGTTTAAAATTATTTTCTTTTGAGTCAATGTATAATATAATAATATTTTTTATGTGTTTCTGGGCAGTCAAAATAGCTACGCGGGCCGTAGGTAGAAGAGCCCTGCCCTACTTTATACAACTCTGCATAAAAAAGCAACTTAAATTCATATAAGAATATAGGCAGTTCTAAGGAACACATTAAGATTTGTTTGAAGTGGTTTTCTAACATGTATTACGCTAGCGAGTACTGCGATTTCTGCCCCTCAACTCATTCTAAAAAAAAATTTTGTATGTAATAACTAGATCATATGGGAGTTTCAATAAGCGAGATCTTTTGTGCACACCACTTCCGGCAATAGGAAAGCGCGTCCAAAAATGACCACTTCCGGATTCTAATTTTTATAGTGTTGTTCAAAATAAATTGTAATATCTCAAGACTGGCGTAAGCTATCAATTCCAAATTTCGTATGAAAAAGTACTAATATAATGACTATGTTACACTGTTAACCAAAAGACCATATCTTTAACCGTTTTGGAGATAAAAATGAGTTTTCTTATGTTAACGTCCAATTTTCGTTATAAAAAATGCACTTTTCTCAGGAAACTCTGTGCGTTACAACACGATACTTCGCTTAAATAATCTCGATATAAAGTAGAAGAATATATCCAAAAATCATTTTGTAACTGATGGGGCTGATAGAAGAAACATTTTATACTCTAAAAATGTATTCTTCGATTCTAATCTTTAATAAGTTGTTCCAAATAAATTGTTATATCTCGGGAACGGCGTAAGCCATCAATTCCAAATTTCATATGGAATGTACTAATATAATGAACATATTACAGTGTAAACCGAAAGACTATACCTTTAACCGTTTTCGAGATAAAAATTAGTTTTCGTATGTAAGCGTTCAATATTCGTTATAAAAATGGCACCTTTCTCACGAAACTCTGTTGTTTAGCCATCAGCCCCCACCAGTTACAAAACGATACTTCGCTCAAATAATCACCATGCAATGTAGAAGAACATATCGTAATGTTCCTTTTGGAACGCCCTGTTATTTGTGGAAAAATTGATAGAGACAAAGATACACGGGGTATGAGTTTTGCCCATCACCAGTTTTATTATAAAAATAATATAAGTTCTTTAGATTAATAAAAAGAGTCTCCCGTACGAAAGTAATAATACAAACTGAAAAGTTATAATATAACTTTTCTGGCTTCTTCTTCTTGGGTGTAGGCCTCGTAGAAGAAAGAAGGATTTGGTATAGAACCAGTCCGCAGCAACTGAGTGCTGGAAGGAAGGTACCAGTCCGTCAGCAACTGAGTACCGGATTTTGTGTCAGTCCGCAGCAACTGAGCACAGATTCAATTAGGTAGCCCACCTGTCTGACAGCAACAGAGTGAGCAGGATAGGAAACCCTCCAGTCCGACAGCAACTGAGAGAGCGGTTTTAGGAAGCACACCAGTCCGACAGCAACTGAATGTACAGGTTTGAAGGAGCGTACCAGTCCGAAGCAACTGAGTACTAGAAAAGAGGAGGGAAGTGATCACCAGGGGAAGTGATGGTTTACATTGGTGTATCGGTGTTTTAATAGACCTAAATTTGCTGATGTTGCTGACTTCTCCTTCGAAGTGGTAGCAGCTCCATCGGTGTTGTGTTGATGAAACTCAAGTTGTCGTCTGCGCTGTTTACGTTTCCTCTTGATTGTTTATGTTGTAACACTCGTATCATACACGTAGTACACACTACTATCTTGTTTATATTTTGATTATAAGATACACGTGCTGAGCACCTGGCGCGGCACCTGGAACGTTACATTCCCCCTCTCCTGTTAAATATAGGGACACAGTTATCTGGGGAACTATATTTCTAATTGTTCTGTCGTAGAACGTTGCATCCCCATAATTTACACTATTCACTTATAACACTATATAAAAATACTATACATCTGTCGGTTATATATAATTTATACTACGTAGTTTTGATTTTTGGTTATCAGTTTCTTGCTAATCTAAGCAGATTCGGTCTTTAGGACGTCATTATCCTCAGAGTAGCAAGTTGTATCCAATTGTTCAATACTTATAGACAAGATCACTGCTTGATGTCGGTAAACTTGCACTATTCAGTTCCATAATTTGTGGTGAGAACATTTGTTCTTTGTTTGCACTGTTATGAGTGGTAGCACTATAAATGTCTGGAATCATGTCAAGTGATAGACTGTCCGTGGATTTTGCATGATTGGTCATTAAAGTCTTTTGAATTTTAAACCACGAATAAACAATAATAATTGCTGTTATTAAGGCCAATATGCTAAGGACAACCATAGTTTCTAATATGGGCATGATTTCTGCAATAGATAATTTAGGCGTTTTGTATTAATTTGGCGATTTTCGTAAGCGATATGTGCAGTACAATATAATAGGAATAATTAAAAATAAAATTAACAACAACATGACTAGAGCGATAGTTGAAACCCCATACTTCAAAACACGGGGAGAGAACGGAAAGCGATTTATTTCGTTTACTGTACAGTAAATTGTAAGTAAAATCCATTTCTTTCTTTCTTTGTGTTCTTTTTTTTCGTTAAAATTATCCATCCATGTCTTGCATGCATTTATGTTCGTGTGTATATGATAATCTATAACTATGCTCCTTGAAGGACTGGAATCTGCCACCATCTGGCGCTGAAGCTCCCATGAGACATGCTGACTTCTAGTGCGTAAGGTATGAATTACTGCTTCTGTCGGTTAAGCAGCTACTTTCGTGAAAGTATGTTCTTTCTTTATTTTTTCTCTCCCTGTGACTATTTCATAGTCTTTTTTTCAGAACATCTATTGTTGCTTTTTGTCGTAATATAGTTTCATTCTGTCGACACCAATAAACTGCTCTGTCGGTCGACGCTGGGGAGGCATTTCTAATTTGTACAGGTTTGCATATATTTTTTCTATTACCATGGCTGGTCCAATATTCTCATCAGTCCACGATTGGAACTTTCCCTTTATACTTTACGGGGAGCGAACCAAAACTTTACTTCCTATAACAAATTCAGTTTTTGTGTGCCTCTTATCATAATTTTTTTCTGGTGAAGAAAATGTTTGTGTACTTCATCGGCGGCTTTCTTACGTATTTCAGGTAATCTCTCTCTTGGTACTTGTGTGTGTGGCGCTACCTCTAGGTTACAATCCGCCACTGTTCTTGGTAAATATCCCATAAGTAAGAAATGAGCCGATTCTTTTAAATTAGTCTGGATTGCCGCGTTGCAAGCAAAAATAGCTTTGGGTAGATGTTGAGGCCAAGAGTCCAAAGCATCTTGCGTATAGAATTTTAAGACATTTTGTAGATTACGTCCTGCAATTTCGGCCAAGCCGCTTCTAGTGTGAGTGTACGATGGACTATACTTTAACTCGGAGTTGTATTTCTCTGCTAATTTTCTTACGGCTTCGCCTTTATGTACAGGATAAGAGTCCAAAGTAACAGTTTTGGGAGCACCAAAAACATTATATTCTGGTCTTCTAAAAATTCAGTGACTGTGTGGGCTGAAACAGTATCAACGATTTGCGCTCTTATGTATCGTGTTGCAGCCTCAATTCCTAAATGGATAAACTTCCTTGTCCCTTTGTACGGAATAGTTCCAAACGTATCAAATATTGTGTGTTCCGATATTTTATGTATAGGATGTTCCAAAAGTTCGGCCTGTTTTTTCTTTGGTTGGTTTTTTAGTCCTTGACAACTTTCACAGATACGAATTTTATATCCTAAAAAAGCTTTTAAGTTAGGCATGTAGTACTTTTGTAACGTCATTCTATATAGTCTGCTAAAACCAACGTGATCAGAAGTAAAATCGCAATGTATGTTCTTAAACCACTGATCGGCCATTTTTTGTGAAACACATAGGAGGAATATTTACCCATGTGTTGGGTGTTTCCTGCTTCTATAAAGAACACCATCTTTTAAAAAGTAGAGCTTCGCACTTCGCAATACGGATGTCTTAGCCGGTTCTATACACATTAATGCATTCATTATGTCAGAAAAATAAGGGTTAATTTTCTGTGCTTGTTTAAGAGTTTCTAATGATGAAAAATTTTGAATGCATAGATTCGTATCTAGAGTGTTCGATCTAAAAGCTATTACTTCCTCAGAGTCATGAATATTGTCTGTTGTCTTCTCTCTGTTCGCTATCTGACTTTCCAGTTTTCTGTCCTGGTTTTCCTCAGTACCACCTTTTTCTTCCTTCTCTATAATTTCTCGAGATTGAAGTCGGGAGAACAGATCAGCCGGTTGGTTAATACCCTCTTTGTGTATTACATCAAGTACATAATCAGACAGGAACAGTCGAAACCTGGTAAACTTTGCAACGCGATCAGGAGCTGTCTGTAGATTAAGCAAAGAGTGAGCGTCCGTAAAAAGTTTGAATGGGCGAGTTTGCAGATAGTATCGAAATTTACGACAAGCATAGAGAATCGAGTAAAGTTCGCGTAACCATGATGATGCATTTCTTTCACATTTTGATAATCTGCGACTGCAGTACGAGACGACTTTCTCTTCCTTAGCTTTTGAATTATAACAGGTCAGAATAGCCCCTGCCTGAATACTAGAGCTGCAACACGATAAACTCTTATTTCTTGAGATTCATCGAAATGCGCAAGAGAAGGTGCGTTCAAGATATCCATCTTTAGCTGTTCGAAAAGTTCATTCAGTTCAGGTGTCCACTTAAATTTATTTCCTTTCATGAGAAGCACCTAAAATGGTTCTATCTTCTCGCTAAAGTTTTTCACGTGAGAACTAAACAAAACTGCAAGTTCCAACGAATCCTTTAAGTTGCCTTTCCGTGTTGGGGTGTTTGAAACCTCTTATTTTTCTTGCTATTTTCGGAGAGATTGCTATTTCCTCTCCAGATAGAGTAAATCCGAGTACTTGTAATTTTGAGTATAGGAGGTGTGTTTTGCGAGGAGATGCGCGAAAAACATGTGATCTTAACTTACGGAGGAGCAAACGTAAGTTTTCTATTTGTTCCTCCGCCGTGCAGTTACTCACGATAATTTCATCTGCGAATGATGTTATTGTATTAGGTAAACCATCTAGCATCATTCTGGTTACTATCGAGAGCGACTGGGTACTAGTTGCCGCACCCATTGTGCAGCGGCAGAATTGGTAGGTCTTCCGTGTATGAGGTACCTCAAACGACATGTATTTCCAACTCTTTGGATGGAGTTCTATTTGATGGATGCTGGAAGACAAGTCAGTTGTACTTATTAGAGATTTACCCCTTATACTAGCTATACATCGTCTGTGTTCTGAAACGGTATTGATAAATACTTCGTGAATTCATTGCATTCTATTAATGAAAGAACTATACGAAATTCCCTAGAACCTGGCTTGCGAACAAGCAGCATGGGTGAAGAGAATTCACACGTGGATGTTTCACGTAGTATGCCGGCTTGTATCAGCTCCTGCATTTGAGAATCTACTTGCTTGTGGACGCCTACAGGGATGGCTGGAGAACGCCTGTGGAATGATGCAGATTTATCTATTCTGATACGATGTACATACCCACGAAATCTTCCTAAATCTGAACCACTATAGGCAAACATATCTCTAAAAGAATACAATAATTCTGAAACATTTTGTTTAATATTTTCTGGAAGTTTTGGAGTGATGTCGAATAATGAGATGTCAAACCTTTTTCAGTGTTTCTAAGGCGTTCTTCAATTTCTTCACGAGATCGATATCTATATTCATCAATTGGATCCTCTTCTTTTTCCTTGTCTTCTTTTATATTCAGAACAATTTCCTCTAAATCTTGCTCTAAATACGCCACTGGTGTATTTTTAGCTAAGTATACATTTTTAGATACAGGGTTTGTGACCAGAATAGTACGTTCAGTACTCGGCATTTTAATAGTTAAATCCACTAGTGCATGCCTATCTCGCAATGTTTGCAGCAATCGTACGTAAAAAAATGCAGACTGCTGTTTTTCTTCTTTCTCTTTTAGTTAAATGGGTAAGAAGAAATAAGATTTTGCTGCGATTGTAACATTCTTCTTAACATACACGTCTGCAGATTTTTGTTGTCTCATCACGTTTATTACTGACTGTGAAACCTTTTTCTCTTCTGCTATCTGATACTGGCATTTGAGGTCTTTCTGCTTTCTTCTAAAAAGAAATCATGTTTTTCTCCACATCAATTTTGCTCTGCAATCTCCTTAAAATGTCTTGTCCGAACAAAGGATTATAGTCGTTTTGTTCTATGATTCTGAATTAATGAGAATTAGTTGTGTTTCCTATTTTGAATTTTATTAGCGCTATGTAATTTAGTTCAACAAGTTTGTTCGCGATTCCCTTTATATGTGTTTGAAAAGGAATTAATTTACACTTCTTTGGTAGCTGTTGACGTGCCCAAAGTGAAATAGAGGACGCCGAGTCAATTATAACTGGTATCGTCCCATTGATTTTTATTAGGGATCTATTTTCTTGCGTATCGTAAGAAGTTGTTTCTCTTCGATCCGTTGACACCTCCTGATTGGAATATATACTGGCGAAAGAAACTTCTGTAATAGATCATCTCTGTGCCCTTGTACTCTTATCATCCGCATTTAATGTAGCGGCAGGTCCTTTCTTCTTTGCATTAGCTTTCTCCATATTTGATGATGTAACAGGTTCTTTGTTCTTGTGAAGAGTCATCTTCAGATTGAAAGTTCGGGCGGCCGATCCTTTCTTCTTTGGATCAGTATTCTTCATATTTGGCGGTTTGACAGGTCCTTTATTCTTGTGATGAGTCATCTTCTGATTGTAGGTTCGGGAGGCAGATCCTTTTTGGCTGTGACTTTCTTTCTTCGCCTCATCGGTCTGTATGGCAGGTCCTTTAGGTTTCTTCTGAGCAGTCTTAACACTTTTAGTAGCCTTCGCCCTCGTGCCTCGTCGGTGATATCAACATTGATATAATTAAGGGGCAAACCACGAATGTTAAGAGATTTTTAGAGGTACTTAATTCTTTAAACTGGTATTATAGAAATAATCTTCCTACACGTAAAAATGCTTGTTTGGATAACTTGATTATCTCAAAAGATACCACCTACATACATTGTGGTACCATTGCCCCCGGCCCTGCCGATCATCTCCCACTTTGGGTTGTATACGCCCCTAAATCTAAATATAATGTTACTAAGGACATAATCACAATGAAAAGTACTAGAAGATTGTAAATCGAAAATATCCTTAATCTTAGAAATTATTTAGATTCAGTCGATTTTGAAACTTTGCTAAACTCACATGATGACATGAACGAAGCTTGGGATGCTTTTATAGAGGTGATCCAGATGGATATTCAAACTTATTGCCCAGCGGTAAAAAAATATACTCGTGATAAAAAAAACTTATAAAATCTGTCCTTGGAAAAACGAGACACTAATTAAAATTAAAAAAATGTTTTTTTATTTGCACATACAAGTGAAGTTGGGAAATAAGGAAGGTCCTGTGAGGTATAAAGCACTCAAGTCTGTTTATAGAAGGGAAATTGCTAAGGCAAAAATAATGCACAATGACAAAATAATAATGAAATCTAAGCAAATAAATTCTGCGGCATGGTCAATAATCAATCAGGAAACTGGAAAAAAGGGTGAAAGAAACATAATTGATATATCGGCTAATGAGCTCAACGATTACTATGTTAACGCAGTGGGTTCCAGTATTCGCACTGGTATAGACACCATTAAGAATGTGACTCTTATCAACAGGCGCCATTCTATCACCGATTCGTCGTCTCAAAATGAATTTAATTTCCAGGTAATATCTCCTGCTTGCATTATTTTGGCCACAAAGGTTCTAAAGAACAGCTATTCTGAGGATGTATTTGGTCTATCAGCCTATCTTTTGAAGCATATTGTGGATATAATTACCCCATATTTATGTAAATTAATGAATAAATCCAGGAGGATTGGTGAATTCCCGGAAATATTGAAGAAATCAATTGTAATTCCAATCTATAAAAAAGGCGATAAGTTGTCACCTGCTAACTACCGCCCTATTACCCTGGTCACAATATTCTCTAAGGTGTTTGAAGTCATAATCGCCAATCAATTACGCGACTATTTTGAATTGTACAAAATTTTAAACCCCTGTCAGTATGGTTTCCGCGCTGGATCTAGTACAATCGATGCTGTAGAAAGGGTGGTTAGGGATACATCCCTTGTTGATCGAAAAACTCAAATGTTATGGTATAACCGGTAAGAATTTGAACCTTATTAAAACCTACTTACTGGATCGCAAACAACAGGTTAGAGTAAATTGTAAACTATCAGATTATAGGGTAGTTAATAGAGGAGTCCCTCAGGGTTCCATTATTGGACCTCTTTTGTTTATTATATTCTTAAATGATCTCCCAAATGTAATGCCAATACTATATGCTGATGATACAACCATGATTATGGGTCATAAAAATCTTGATACATTAATTATAAGTAAAGAAATGGAGTTGGGTAATATGATTAATTGGTTTGAGGAGAATGATCTGAAAATTAATCATGACAAAACAGAAAATATATTATTTTCCATAAACAACAGTATTACCAAGTATAACAAGCACAATTACATTAAATTATTGGGTATATATATAGACAGCTCTCTTACCTGGACGGTACATATTGACTATCTCATAGGAAAGTTGTCTAGAAGCATCTACATGCTACGTAGATTGCGTAAGAGTCTATCTCATAGGTATTTCCATATGGCTTATCATGCTCTTGTTCAAAGTCACATTAATTATGGTATTTTAATGTGGGGTCATTCGGCTGGATGGAAGATAGTTTTTAAGTGGCAAAAAAAGGCCCTCAGAACAATACTTGGATTTCCAAGGTGGAAATCGTGTAGGGGATGTTTTAGAAATTTAAATATTCTAACGGTCCCTGGACTGTTTGTGTATCATTGTGTTACATATATCAGAACTCATAAGGATAGCTTCAAGATTGGAGCTGAAGTTCATTCTTACGAAACCAGGAACAAGGATCCTTTGGAACCCTTAAAAACTAGGTTAAATAAATTACAAAATTCATATATGTATCAGGGCATTAAGTTTTATAATTTGTTGGCTAATAAAATCAAGGAACTACCTATCAAAAAATTTAAACAGGAAGTAAAAGCTTTACTGATAAAAAGCGAGGGATACTCATGTGCTGAAATTTTTAATTACATGTTCACTTTTAACTAATCTGTAACTATTGGAAGCTTTTCTATATCATTGTATATTATTTTGTCTTAGAAAGTACTCAATTTTAACCTTCACGATGTATTATCATCATAGACTTTGTAATAATAAGGTTTCATCATTACATTGTTTTTTTAAAAACTTAATTTTGTTTATATTGTTTTATTCTGAATGTGTTTTATGCATCTTTTCTGAGGTGCTGTGACGTATTTTAATAAATAAATAAATAAATGTAGTATGGTAGCCTGTTTTGTGTATTAATGATTTTTTTTTACTATTTTTAACGTTTTTGACGACGTAAAGAGCAGAAAGTACTGCTTTTCTATTGGATAATTGAATTCATTTGAGTTTAAAAGTTTGTACCAGGGTTTTAGAAACATTGTCATAATGTAGTATGATCGGTGACATCGAGTACAAATGTTATTACTATTGTTGTGTTGGATTTTATTTAAATCTCTTATGTATGTTTGTGTGTTCAAATAGGATGGATTAGTGTACTGGGCCTAATTGCAATCCATTGTAATTAAATTAGTATTTCAACTCCACTAAATATAAAAATTGAAATATGTAGCACGAAAATCTGTTTTGTGTATGTAGCATCATGTATTGTTAATATTTTTGACGATGTAGATAGCAGCCTGTACTGCTCTAATACTAAATAAACGAATTGAATTGAATTGAATTGAATTGCCTTGCTTGACTTCCGATGTCCAGGGCAAACTTATTCGTTTCCCGAATTTGAATTCTTCTTGTTTCCATGCCAACAGTCTTGTGCTGTATGTTCCTCTTTAACAAATGGCACACACGGTAACTGTACCGCTATTATTTCCAGATTTGCTATCGTCATAATTGTTGTTTTTCTTATTATAGTACTTTTTGCCATTTTGTTTATTGTTTTTCTTATAGTACGGTTTTTGATTTGTACTATTTTTCACGACTATAAGAGACAATTCTGCCAACTTTTCGGTAATATTGTTCATTGAATTTTGCGTATTCTGCATACTCTGATTAGGTTGAGAATTTTCGTATTTGTAAGGTTTATCAGGGTCCCTAAGGTCTTTAGGCGGCATTATGTCATATAGGAATTTCCCTATAGGTTTACTATGGGGATCGGTATCTATGATGGCGATGGGCGCTTGGTTTAGGTCTCTAATTACAGGACTGTTCATAGGTAGTAGTTTATAAGCTGAATAGTAGTAGTTTCCTTATTTATAGACTCTATTAAAGGATGTTGGCTATATGGTAACTGGTTAGGACATTACTTTGGACATTAGAATTTTGATGTTGTGGTAGTAGTTGTTGCTGACATGGTAGTTGTTGTGGTGCAGGTTGCAGATAACTAGGATACTGACTGGGTAAAGGTTGGTGTTTTGCCGATTGGATGTTAAGGGTTTGACTATTTGAGGTTGAAAATATGGAATTTGTTGACTCATAGTTGGAAAATTTGGGATTATAGGATCTTGAGTAGCATAATTTATCGTTGGTTGTCTCTGCTGACTATCATCCGCTATTGCGTATAAAGCTTGTACTTTTTCCACAAATTCTCTTTTCTTGAGTAAATCATTTGATTTTTCCAGCGCATGTAAACGTTTCTGAAGATCTCTTACAGAAGTATGCGTTTCCAAAGCAATATTTTTTTTAAAAATGGTGTTGTAGTCCTAAGCTGAGGAAATGAATTTTCTCTTCTTCCGTAGCTTCAGGAGATTGTGTCTAATAGCCCTCAATTTCCATGAAGTAAGCATCAATGGTTTCATCCTGACCTTGCTTTAGTAGGTTAATTTCCATTTCTGCTTTGTAATGCGGGATTTTAGGTCTGCTTAGACTCATTAATTTGTCTTTCAATTGATTGTATGTTGTATCAGCCATTATATTTTGTGATTGTATTTGAAATACCATGTCCAACGCACTATATTGTAAATACATAGGCAAAACCTGTTTTTTCTTATCGTCATCCCACGATTGCAAACTTGCCATGTGCTCGAATAACATGAAAAATCTATCCGGGTCCTCGTTCATACGACTGGAAAACTTAGTTAAATGTGGTAGATGGAAAGATGTATTTGTCGCCATTTTATCGCTTTTGTTAGATTTTACTTTATCTGTATCTGAATCCTGACTGCCCGTCCTACTGCCTGACCTAGTAATTACTGGAATTAAATGTTACTTGTCCTAGTTCAAAGTTCATTCTTAAAAAAACATAGGGGTCTCTTGACAGATCCGGTTTTAGTCCCGTTAATTCGCAGTTATTATTGGTTTCTGGGCTTTGGCACACCTTGGGCCTTTTTATTTTGTCTTCCACTAGTAAATTATCTTAGTGGAATCGGCGCTATTAGCTATATATGAGCGATTACTCCACCAGGAAATGTTCCTTTGGAACACCCTGTTGTTTGTGAAAATATAGATGGAGACAAAGATACACGGGGTATGAGTTTTGCCCATCACCAGTTTTATTATAAAAATAATATAAGTTCTTTAGATTAATAAAAAGAGTCTCCCGTACCAAAGTAATTGTACAAACTGAAAAGTTATAATATAACTTTTCTGGCTTCTTCTTCTTGGGTGTAGGCCTCGTAGAAGAAAGAAGGATTTGGTACAGCACCAGTCCGCAGCAACTGAGTGCTGGAAGGAAGGTACCAGTCCGTCAGCAACTGAGTACCGGAGTTTGTGTCAGTCCGCAGCAACTGAGCACAGATTCAATTAGGTAGCCCACCTGTCCGACAGCAACAGAGTGAGCAGGATAGGAAACCCTCCAGTCCGACAGCAACTGAGAGAGCGGTTTTAGGAAGCACACCAGTCCGACAGCAACTGAATGTACAGGTTTGAAGGAGCGTACCAGTCCGAAGCAACTGAGTACTAGAAAAGAGGAGAGAAGTGATCACCCGGGAAAGTGATGGTTTACATTGGTGTATCGGTGTTTTAATAGACCTAAATTTGCTGATGTTGCTGACTTCTCTTTCGAAGCGGTAGCAGCTCCATCGGTGTTGTGTTGATGAAACTCAAGTTGTCGTCTGCGCTGTTTACGTTTCCTCTTGATTGTTTATGTTGTAACACTCGTATCACACACGTAGTACACACTACTACCTTGTTTATATTTTGATTATAAGATACACCTGCTGAGCATCTGGCGCGGCACTTGGAACGTTACAATATTCAAAAATCATTCTGTAGTTAATCGGGGTTGATTTCTAGAAGAAAAATTTTATACTTTAAAAATGAGTACCTCAGGTCGAAGAAATTATTTGAAACTCAGCTAAATAATTACCATATGTCTGAAGATATCGAAACCACATTTTGTGTATCAAGTACGAATATTATGAACACATCGCAATACGAATTTCTATTTGATACCCTTAGTCGTGTTTGAATTAGAAAATATTTGCAATATAAGTAAGACTTATTTGTCTCAGTAAAAGCACCTTTCAGAGGAAAAATTTTGTTGAGAAACTATCAATTGCCATCTATTACATAAGTTATACTACGTTCAAATAAGCGTCATGTAATGTAGAGCCGTTATACGAAATTTAGATTTGATGGCTTACACCATTCCCAAGATATCATAATTTATTAGGAACAACACTATAAAAATTAGAATCCGCAAGTATACATCTTTAAAGTATATAATGTTTCTTATATAACTTAGTTATAAGTATATAACTATCAGCCTCCATCAGTTACCAATGTTGTAACTAGTGGGGGGCTGATAGTTAAAGAACACAGAGTTCCCTGAAAAAAGTGCATTCTTATTAGACTAGTGCTATTTTCTGAATTGAATGTAGGAGGCATTTTTGGTGAAAAGCAGGTAAAGTGCTTTTTCTAATCGATTTTAGTATGTTCAACTTAAATATGTTGTTTGCCACGCTGGCGTCTGCCGTTTCCATGCTGTAGGTGAGAAAACAAAATGGCGGCTAAAATATTAGAAATGTTATTCTCTGCGCATATGAAGAATTAAAGTACTTGTAATTTACTAAAAAAAAACGCTGTTACGTTAAATATGTAGTTATTCCTTAAGTTTTAATAACTATTTTATATATTCGTATTATATATATTTTCGACGTTATATTTATCTATTTTGATAAAAATAAGAGATTCCTATATTCAAAATTTTTAGAGTTTAGATACGTATCGTGCAGGTACATATTAGATTCTGAAGATGAAAAATGTTACAGCCATGGACTGTTAATAAGGTATTTAAAACACAAGCATTCCGTTACGTCTTCTTATCACTTTCATCCATAACCACCTCTACAAAATAATTTAGTGCTCGAAGATCTACATAAATCATTCATACAGTCTCTTTCTGTAAGACTGCATTTGCATATTGAAATACATTTCAATTTTCCTTTCTTACAACTGCAGTTATTAGATTTGCACCCAGTAGAACAGCCACATGAAATTATTTCTACACGGAATCTTGGCATTGGAGGTAAATACATTAATCTTGGCCCACGTTTTTCATCATCCATGGTTAAACCCATTTCCTCAGGTGAAGGCAAGTTGGGAAAGTTGAATGTAGCCTGTCTCCAAACCATTGCTTGGTAATGTTCTCTTTGTATGTGAAATGTTATGGCATCACTTGTTGGAGGAAGGGCTTCAGGAGCTTGATATTTATGAAACAATGTTACTCTTGCCTCGTCACAAGTCTCTTCCTTTTGAAGGTTATAAATTCTACATACAAACTTTTCTGCTGATTTGAATGTTTCTTCCTAAAGTAAAGCTTTACCAAGGTTTTGCAGAAGCTGGTAATTTTGACAGAATGTTTTCCACGCTTTCTTCTTGCCATGACCAGCAATGTGGGAAACAGTATCGCAGCCTGTAATAGCATGAAATGGAATTATAGAACTCAGATCCTTTGCCACAATGGACAACTTCTCACAAAGTGTATGAATAGGTATGTACTTTGGTTTCGCTGCTGTGCCCATTTTTAGCCACAGTTCTTTGCAATTTATTTTATTGTAATGCGCTATTAAAAGTACTAAAACATCAGTATCTCGTGCTGAGACAACAAGAATATCAGCTAGAGTATGGAGACAATGTAAAACAATTCTTGTATCTGCTTCTTCATGTTCGGCAAATAAGGAACTTATATCCACATTTTGGTATGAAGATTTCACCGTGTCGTCTTCTTCGAATCCTCCAGAAACAATAATGATTTTGTTTCCAGGAGCTTGAATAATTTGCTCCTCTGAAAGCAAGCGAAGAAGGTCAGCCTTATTTTCTGGAAGTGCCAAAAATCTTTCCCAATTATTAGATACAGGAACGTATCTGTTTTCAACCCATCTTCTAATGGGTGTAATTCCTTTGAAGCGTCTCTGTCTTGTTTTTTGTTTTATGGATTGTGATCTATAACGATCAAATACAATGTCCACTCTCTCGAAACTGCCACCAAGATGAAGTATGTAATTTACAAAACAGTCCGCCACATCACCGAAAGTTTTGGCACTACTTTGTTTCCCTATAGTCATCAAAGAAGCTAAACCATCTACTATAAGACACGAGTTACCTTCTAAAGTCACAATTGGGAAGCAGGTTGTATAACTGGTCAATATATCTGCAAGAGGTGCCTTCTTTCCACTTGAGAGATCTCCATTTAATTCTGCGATGAAAATTGGCACTGGCAATAACTCATGTTCTAATATTTTTTGCAGATTCACTACCCTACCTGCTTGATATGCCATAACTAAGCGGTGCAAAATACTTCTGTCAGTTTTTAATACAACGTTATTAAGTTTGGGTTGTTTAACACTATTAACAGAAGCGAATGTTAGTGCTTTGGCTTTCTTCAGTGGAGAGTAGAAACTCTCATGAGAAGGATTTTCTTTCAGTAGGATTAATCTTTTTCTAACAAATTCTAACATTTGATCTTGACCTAATTTCTCGGCGTTGAGTAATGAATCTTGAATTTCAGGCGTTGCCATGTCCATTGTTGAAAGAGCGTGAAGGTCGGATTTAGACGAATCTTCCGAGAAAACAACTTCCATCGTTTGAAAAGTTCTACTTTCATTAGAATGATCTCTCATTTACCTTGCTTTAGTCAATTCGTTTGGAATCATTTGATCATCAAGTGCAATAGAAAACATTTCTCTTGTCTGAGATGCTATTTGTGCACGTAAATTATACAATAAGGACCACCTACACAATGCTGAATATGACTTTTTAATTCCAATAATGCCCCCTTCTCTCTTCCCTGTTGCATTAAGCCATTCTTGGCTGTGATCTGGATCAACTTCATTGAAGCTTCCATTTGAACCTTTAACAACCCAGTTTCCATTTTAAATTCTTGCAGTACTTTTTGAGGAAGATTATGCATCTCTGCAATATATATAACTCCCCATCTTGCGTAGTTAGTGTGGTCGTGTCTGAAGAAATATGGTAACATCTTCTTAAATGCATATATGTGTAAAGCCCATATTCCATCCCTTTCAGCTCTTATGAAAAGTAGAAGAATACACCAGAACCGGTAGTTCGGTTTATCACTTGTGAAGTCATCGAAGAATCTGGACAGTATGCTATGGAAATTCATTGTTCCTAATGAATCTATAGGACTATCAAAATCATAATCTGTTGTCTCATCCATGCAATTTAACAAGTACTGACCGAGTTCATTATCCTATTCTTGGATGCAATTAAGAAATTTCGGAAGGAGGAGTTGCCACAAAGCTTGCAGCGTGATTTTGTGAGCTCTTAACTCCTTTGGCATAATCTTTTCCCAGTAGCCCATTTGTAACTGTAGTTTCACTAGAGATTGCTTTCCACCCACATTTGGGACAATCCAGAATCAGACATATGCTGTCGTATTGCTTTCAAGAAGTTCATACAAATATGGAGACCTCCTAGTCCAGGAATTAATATTCTTCCTTCCTTCTTCCACTTCAATTCCATAAGATGCGGAAAAAGGGCTTGATCAACAGTCAATATTATATATTTCTGCTCGCACAATCGTGTAATATGTGCAATTCTTTTCACAACTGTATTCAAAGTATCAATGTGATGCGCTGGTTCCTGAATAATAGGAAAGTACCCAACAGTTGATACTTCATGATTATTATGACTAAGAATAACGTTAAAAGCAGTCCAGTTTATCTTTGGTTTTGTATTTTGCCTCAGTATAAAGAAAGCCATATCAGTTGCCAGTGCCTTCAATATTTGTGGGGAGTTGTTATTTGCAATAAACCATTCTTCTTGAATATTTTCACTGAAGAATGGATTGATAGAGGGTCCTATAATATTGACAGGATAGATAGCTGATATTTCATCTGGAACAGACAACGTTGTATGTTTGCTTGGTACTACGAAGAATAATGCTGGGCGGAGGACCTCTTTGGCAAACAGCATACTGTGTTGCGTGAAATGTGTTTCCTCCATCGAGTATTCTATCGTTAATGTCTATGTTGTCAGCAGTAAAATGTAAGAATTTTCTTTTACCTGTATTTGGTGGCATGACTGTTCCAGTTTCAGAGTCAGTTGAAGCTATTGCTTTCTGCTAACGCTGTATCTAATTTAAGGATGTCTTTATGTCCAATTTTATGACCAGCTTTGTGAAATAATTCCACTAACTGTTTGGATCTTGTAGTCTGATATAGAGTGCTTCCAAGCCCGACATGTTTAGGTGTCCATCTTTTCTCACCACCGACACTATAAATTACATCTTGAGCAATACTAATACTAAAAAGTACGAGAGATTCTTATTTATTTATTTACGTCTTGTTTTACATGGCGAAGTTAAGGGCCTTACGGCCTTTTCTACCACTCAACCATGAATACAGAGAGAGTAATTAACAGTTTCGGTAAACACTACTATAAGATGGAAGAGATTTATAATACAATGAAATATATAAATGTAAACAAAATAAAGCGAAAAGTAAAAGAGAGGAAACAAAACAGAAACTTATCTACACTACAGATTTTAGATAATCTAAAGTTCACTAGCCACACACACACACACACACACACACACACACACACACACACACACATATATATATATATATATATATATACACACACACATACACGAAAAATATAGGTATAAATGCAATGCTATGAGCACCATGAGAATTTATATAAACTAACATTATCGACTTACAATTAAATTTATGCTGACAGCTAAGGGGATACTAGTATTTATTTGCGATAGAAATTGACAATTTGAGAGAATACTATTCAAACATATCTTAGTTGTGTTACTCTAAGAGGTAGCTGTAAAGCATAGATTTAAAACTTTTTAATGAAGTTGAGTCTCTGATGGAAATTGCCATTCCGTTCCACTTACGGGATACAGAAACTGTATATGACTTCGAATAAAAGGATGAGTTATGGTGAGGAATAGAAAGTAATAATTTTGTGCGAGACCTAGTGTCACGGTTGTGATGATCGCTTAGGAACTTAAAACGTTGCAAAAGATAGGAATGTTGCCGATCGCGTAGAATTTTAAATAGAAGCACTAAAGAATGCCACTCCAGTCGTTGTGAGACTTTTAACCATTGCAGCCTATTGAAATAAGATGTTAGATGATCATAATGTTTAAGATTAAATATAAAACGCACTGTAGCATTTTGAATGCGCTGCAGCAGGTACGTGTGTACATCATCCTGGTTGGCAAGCACTACGTTGTAACAATCCACATGAGGCATTACTAAGGCCTGAACAAGCATTTTCTTAAGGGAGATGGGAAGAAAATTTTTAAGTCTGCTCAAAGAATGTAAAGTTGCAAGGGCCTTTTTAGAGACAGTACTAACATATTCCGTCCAAGTTAGGTGTTCATTGCAAATAAGACCTAATTTTTTTACGGTCTTGTGGTTGTTCCACGTTATACACATTTGATTCATTGTTTTCATCATCATCATCATCATGTTCATTTATGCTTATTTCTCCAGAACTCTCTATGAACGACTGGCCACCTGAAAGAATTTGCAAGAAAACGTACAGATTATTAGATACACATACTACTTCATCTTCTTTTGTTACACTTGCACCATAGTATACAGGATGAGAGAGTATGTCTGACATAAGTTTTAGCGCTACATGCACCATTGATAAGAAATCATCCTCATTATCAGGTTTGTAAGTTGGTATTGTAAATTGAAAATCATCCTGCTGTGACTCTATCAGATTAGTAATAGCTAGATGGCGGAATTTAATTGGTATAAGTAGAGTTTGCCTTTCTGCTGCTGGTTGATTATAAAGCACAATAAATTCGTAGATATCATCAACGAAGGGAGCTTTTCTTTGAATGTTTACAATCTTGTAAGAAATGAGGTTGGCACCGGCTGTCCAGTTTCTTCTGCTAGTTTACAGTAACGATCCCTCACTTCACGTAGTTTAAGTACATCACCCTGTTTAGCACAGGTCTTTAGTTTGTCACTAAGCCACACTAACACTATATCACTCGCTCCACAATCATTTTTTGTTTTGGGAGTGTTCTTCAAACATCGTTTGTAACAATTTGGGTGGTACTTACCTTCTGCTGCTATGAGATCACTTACGAGAGAGAAGCTGACACTTAACGTAGGATGATATTTCGCTAACTCAAGTATTCTGTTACTTGTATTAAATGTGCTTACAGATGAAAGTTTCTTACTGGAACTAGGATCCTAGCAGAACATACAGTTTTTCCAGTTCATGGGATTAGTAGAACTTCGTAACTCTGAATCACTTCGACAATATTCAACACTTGACTTACTCGTTGTTGGAAGTTCTTCTGAAAGTTTTTTTCAATCTGTTTATTTCACCTTTATCTGTGAATTGAGCATAGCAATATTTATGCCAAACCAATGACTCTTTACATTCAGATTACACAGAATTACTTACACTTTCAATTCAAATTTTAAATCCTTTAGTGCACGTCTAGCAGTTGCTGCCGCAAGTAATGCACACAATCCTTTCTCACTTGCATTGAAAATAGTGTCAGTCCTTACTTCCTGGCATATGATACATAAATCATATTATACATTCCTTCTTCTCTTCACCTCCAACACAGGCTTCATGCTTGTCAACACGTATCACATTTAACCTAGATACTCAATCTCAACCTAACTGTAATCTTCCAGCGTCCTTTTTACTTTTAGTGGTACAAATTTATCAGGGTGTATTAAATTTAACGCTTCACTTAATTTCAAGGTTGCTCACAGATTTACACTTGCAACATAAACATCAAATAAAGTTCTTAATTTGTTTCTTTTGTTGAAGTAACAGCGTAATAATAATAATAATGTTATCACTTCGGTGCATTGAGTTTGCTGCTAACATTTGCTCTGGCAATTAATTCTAATCCTGAAATATAAAAGAAACGTGTTTCAGTGTTTTAAAAATCACATATTCAGAAAACTATATATACAAATTCAAATATGTCCTTAAGAATTAAATGGCCCAATTTATTTCATATCTTATGTAGCATTAACAAAATAGCTCATTTCCCGGCGTTCCCCGTGTATTTATTTATCCCAATCTTCTGTTAGAAAAAGGAATTAATTCTGCCTTCGGGATTGTCAGCAATCAGCTTAGCGACCCTGAAAACTATATTTGACACTAATATCGGTCGTTCTCGATTATTTTTACTTGAATTCCCTTCCTCCATCACCTGTAGGAGCGATAGGGGTGTCTTGCCGCTACAGTGTACTTTTTCAGATTGCAGGACATATGTGTATCATGACTTATTGAAATCGTTCCAGGTGTTCCTGAGTTAAGCTGCTACATACAAATCCTTCCAGCCGTTCTAGTTCCATTAATAAGCCTGTGCCAAGTGCTTCAGCCTCCCCCTTTTTTTTCGTTTTTTGAAGGTTGTGGGAAGTCGTATGCCACTATTAGAAGTTTGGAAACTAGGCATGATAGAATTTAAGTAATTCTATGATCTGAAATGATCAGTGCTGTAAACAACTTATTTTTCGCACAGATATTTGACTATCCGTAAATTGTGACGTCATAGTCTTGGCAGTCAAATATCTGGGCGAAAAATAAGTTATTTACAGCACTGATCATTTCATATCAAAGAATTACTTAAATTCTATCCTGCCTACTTTCCAAAATTGTGATAGTGGCCTATGACTCTCCACAACCTTCAAAAAAACTAAAAAATGTGGCGGGGAGCTTAGTGAAGGCTCTTACAACTTTACCTGTAATTTTGAAGGTTTCAGAGCAGAATGTCAGCTTGGTAAACAATTCAGCATGGTTGAATTATGTCAAAAAGCCTATTTACCCGCTTTTCACCAAAAATGCCTCCTGGTCGATTAATATGCATCTTTCTGAATATTGGCACCAGTCTATATAGCGAGAATTAAATGTTTACATAAGATTTTTTTCTCCAAAAACGGTTAAAGATATAATATTTTGGTTTACACTGTGACATACTCATTATATTAGTACTTTCCACACGAAATTTGGATTCGATAGCTTACGGTATTCTTGAGATATTATTTATTTTAAACAACACTATAAAAATTAGAATCCGCAAGAATACATCTTTAGAATATAAAATGTTTCTGCTAACTATCAGCCGCCATCAGCAGTTACAAAATGATTTTTGGATATGCTCTTCTACATTATATGGAGATTGTTTGAGCGAAGTATCGTTTTGTAACTAGTGGGGGCTGATGGTTAATCAACACAGAATTTCCTGAGAAAAGTGCAGTTTTTATAAGGAAAATTGGACGGTCTTTTAGTTTACAGTGTAACATACTCATTATATTAGTACTTTCCATACGGAATTTGGATTTGATAGCTTACGGCATTCTTCACATATCACAATTTGTTTTGAACAGCACTATAAAAGTTAAGATCCGCAAGAATACATCTTTACAGTATAAAATGTTTCTTGTAACTATCAGCTCCCATCAGTTACAAAATTATTTTTGGATATGTTCTTCTACATTATATGGAGATTATTTGAGAGAAGTATCGTTTTGTAACTAGTGGGGGATGATGGTTAAACAACACAGAGTTTCCTGAGAAAAGTGCATTTTTTATAACGAAAATTGAACATGAGAAAACTAATCTTATCTCCAAAACGGTTAAAGATAGGGTATTTTGGTATACAACGCAACATGCTCACTATATTAGTACTTTCCATACGAAATTTGGAATTGATAGCTTACGCCAGTCTTGAGATATTACAATTTATTTTGAACAACACTATAAAAATTAGAATCCGGAAGTGGTCATTTTTGGACGCGCTTTCGGAAGTGGTATGCACAAAAGATCTGGCTTATTGAAACTCTCATATAGTCTAGCTATTACATACAAAATTTCATTAGAATCGGTTGAGGGGCAGAAAACGGCCCTTATGCCCAGTACTCTTTTGACAAGAAATGCAATACTCTTGAAATATTGTAAACGTCTCATTCTTATCCACATCCACACAAGTAATGTACTAGTATACTTTTTTCAAGTGTGGTACTTATTTTTCATTGGCCAAAGAGTTGGGTGCTTGCTGGGACTGCCCCTTATGGGGGAATGAAATCAACAATAAACACAATTACACAAGTCATGAGTGTTACATGGAGTAATTTACCAGGGCACATTCGGGACAAGACGGTGTGAACTGAGCTCTTCTCCATGCGTCCTAGAATGTTGTCAAAGAAATCTCACCAGAATATACAGAAGAGCGTATACATTAGGGATGGCCATTAACAATGCAAAGTTGATATACAACACAAAGTACAGTACTTTATTAAAGTTCAGCCGTGTAAGATAGTAAAAGATGACATAACGTAAAATAGAGTACTGTATTAAATTCCATGGAACAGTAAAATTAATGTGACTAAATTCACGAAAAAAATTAGCTTTTGATCTTCCATTGTCAATTTCACGTATAACTTCACTGTTTCTTCCAAAGTTAAAGCTTTTCTTTTTTCTAGCTATGCTGAACCTTTAAACTAGTACTACTGATCGTCCGAGGGTGAGAATGGTGTGTGGAGCTTCCCTGTAACAGTTTTCGAAGGTCATTGACAGAAAGGAGAGGTTAAGGAAACTCTGGACACAGCCTCGAGTTCTCAAGGTCAAGCAGCAATAGATTTGAAAAACACAATTCCTTATCTTTAGTCTACCGCGACCTCTCATTAGCGACGCACGTGCCCTCTGTCTTTGTTTCCAATGTTACCTTATTTCAAGCACCCCTCTCTCTCCCCCGAACCCAGATACTCATAGTGAAACCCAACAGTGCTGTTTAAAAATAAGAAAGAATGGTCTGTAAGGGGGAGAAGGAAAGTTCATTTCTTTCATTTAAAGTTTGGCAATATGATTTTGCTTTCTTCCGCAGCTGAACAGTGGGTTGGAAATGATTTATGACTGAAGCGATCTGTCCTATAGATTAGGAATCTCGAGAAAAATAGCCCTGAAGAGAAGAGGCGAACAGGTTCTTGGAGAACCGTACTCAAAACTGATGTTTAAAATGACGTTATATGCGAGGTTTACGCACTTATGTTTGTCGCTTTAAGCGAGGTTAAAAAACATTCCTTATGAGGAATATGTCGGTACCACAGAAAACATGACGCTATAGGCGAGGTGTCGCTATAACCGATGTCGTTATAAACGAGATAACCGATGTCGTTATAAACGAGATAACCGATGTCGTTATAAACGAGTTACACTGTATGACTATAAGCCATATAAGTAGTCAAGTTATTAATGTCAAACTTCTTTCTGTTATCTTTCAATAATAATATAGAAGTGTTGGAGATTGATTCGGGGAGGGATAAATACATACATTCAGTTTCTTCTTCGAATTTTCATCTCCATGCTTTCTCCCTGCTGAGAGTCTTTTACTTCTGTTGGCACTCTCCCATTTATATCAGCCTTTTCTATAAGATGAGATAAGATAAGATTTTATTTCATTCTGTTGACCATAAAACATACAAGCATGTACAATGGTATAAAACTGTCAAGTATGTACAGGTATACTGATCCTGTAAAGACTGTACAACATACGTCAAGAAGTCGAACTGTCTAAATTGTAATATAGATTTCTCTTATACTTATTAGATTTTTAAAAATTGAAAGATTTTTGCAATACTAACCGGTACCTTAGAAAAGATGGACATACAAAACACACAGAAAAGTGAGCTGAGTTGTACAGACTTGTACAATAGTCTCATATAGTACAATACCCTAGTTATACAGACTGTACAACTTTCCATCCACTGAAATCAAAGGTAGGCCTAGATTGTAACCTAATAATTCCTAACCTAATAACCTAACAAGCTAAGTGACTGTTTTATTATAGACAAACCAAAACTCCCCCGTATAAATTCAAATTATCTTATAACGTATCCAAAAGAAAGAGTCAAAGTCATAGGGACAAATGAAGATTACTAAACGAAAGCCGAGACCTTGCAGTTATAGAGTCGAAGTCATGGGCACAAATGGAGATTACTAAGCGAATGCCGAGGCCTGTCAGTTTTAGAGTCAAAGTAATAGATTTTCCCACCGGTGTCCATGACTTATACAACTCTGTCGAACTTGCGGCTACTGAGATGTAGTAGGGTCACAAATGGAGAATACTAAGCGATTCAAAGAGATCTTCCAGTTTTAGAGTCACATTCATAGTTTTTCTCACCGTTTCTCATCATGACCAATCCAACGGTGTATGGTTTATGGTTTATCTCTGTGTAACTTGTAGTTATTGAGATCTAGGGTGACAAAGAAACATAGTGATGGAGAATACTAAGCGATAGCAAAGGACCGGCCAGCTGTAGAGTTTGTGTGATAGATTATTGCATGGTTTGAGATCATTACGCATTCAACGGTGTATGGCTGATTTATGTCGGGTTTGTAGTTACTGGGATATAGGTGGGAGCAAACATACCATGTGAAAATACATAGGAAAAATTAAAAAAACAACAACTATGTAAATGAAAAGGACCTGCCAATTTCAGAGTCAAAGTCATAATTTTCCTCACCGATTAAGATCACGACCAACCCAACCGTGTATAACTCAACTCGGACTTGTATTGCTAAGATCTATGGGGACAGATAGACAGGATTAACTCTATGTCTTCCCTTATTCACTGAAGTTCATACGGGTGCGCTAATAATAATAGGGCAATAATTGTGAGTGTAAAGGGAAAGAAGCGGATTGATGGGCTTTCATCCGTCGAGAAAGCAGTATTTCATCCTCGTTGTATGCAATAGATACATCTCTTGTGACTATAGCCTCTATTTGGCTCATGAATATTGATAAACACAGATAGTAAAATGCAGTATGCGAATTATTATTTTTAGCCAGGAGGGGGGGGGGGAGAATAAACCATAGCTCAGGGATTTCAACAAACAACATAAATGAGGGAAGAAATGCAGTCCCATTTTCCAATAGAGGTTACTAAATCAAATCAATCATAATGGCATGCTTGTAGATCAGTTTTGAATAATAGTGCACCCTAAAAAAATATAGTAGATATAACGATATTATGGTCAACTGGCCCATAAAATGTGGTTATCTTGGAACCAATACTTTTTATGGTTCCATTTACAAAAATTTTATTGCTAAGCGTGTTTTGTTAATTTAACAATACTGTTCTGGCTGCTCTCAACAGCTTACAATACGCGAACTAACAATACTTTATTGTTGAATTTACAATAAATCCACCAGAAGTGTAGTCGCTTTATCCCTATTGGTATTGTCAGTTTTACAACAATTTGTCTCTGTATTACTAACATTTTTCAGTGATAATATTATCACCACAAAACAATAAAAACATTCCCACCGGTAGGCTTGAACTGCAATGTTCGCCTTTTAAAAGTTTTAAGTTATATGTGATCTTTTTCTGGCCGTTTTAGTGCCCGTTCTGACCATTTTAAAAGTAGGCGTTCTGACCGTTTTGAGAGTGGGCGTTCTGACAGGTTTTTAAGAGTAGGCGATATGACGTTTTCAGCGTTGGACGCTCTTAATTGTTTTATGTTTGAATATTTGGATCGATGGGCGTTCTGTCCGGTACACATTCAGAGTGGTAAGCTTTTCGACCATTTCGGTGGGCATTCCGACCATTTTTAAAAGTGGGCGTTCTGAACATTTGGTGGGTGTTCTGACAATTTTTAAAAGTGGGCGTTCTAACCGGTGGGCATTCTGACAATTTCTGAATTTGGGTGTTTTGCCGTTTTTGGTGGACGATCTGACCGTTTCGATGGACATTCTGACCATTTTCAGAAGTAAGCAATCTGACCGGTGGGAGTTTTGACATAGACACGCCATAAATAGCAAGAAAACCCTGTCCGAAAGTGGGGATAATTTTTGTAGGCTTTGTGTCTAACACAGGTCTGTTTTAATAATACCAATGTGAAAACGGCCGACTACTGGAATGCGTCTGGTATTTTTATCTATTGAAATAAATACATAACGCAGTAAATTAAAATTTCACTTTATTCTCTAATGTGAATTTTTCTACTTTCAGCTGATTCTGGAAATGGGTAAAGTTTTAAAAGAAATAAAACTTTTAGAGGACGCTATTGTTTCCAAATCTGCCCCATTGAAAGTGGCTGAAACACGTTTAGAAAACAGGAAGAGACGCATCGATAAAGAACTTTGTCATGACGATGCTTTCGATGGACTCACAGACGAAGTGCTGCAGATAAGGGAAAGCATTGACGCATTAAACAAAAAGTTACGTGACGTTAAGTAAGTTACTTTTTTACGCAATATATTTCTTGTCGCATATGCCATTAATATCCATACTTTTATAAATTATAAAAGAGCTCCGGTTTTCCAAACCGACTTGTTTTTTTTATAAGCACGACATGTCATATTTTTGTTCGTTATCATTAATATTTTAGTTTAAAAGTGTTTATTTAATTTAAAAGGCCGGCTTCTATTCAAAGGTTACTAAAAATTAAAAGGTACATGAACTCTCTTTACACACTACAGACTCTTCAACTAAAACAATTTGGTTTAATATTTTTTAAAAAAAAGATTTAACTGATTCGATTTACAAATCGTTATCTGCAATTCTAACAATACATAATGTATATTGGACGCAAGGAACAATTATATTCCATTGATATACCACTACAGTCAATAAGTTCGTGGACTGGACGCAGTGTGGCGCTAGTGGTGTACTACAACTCAGACGTGACGTCCTGGAGGAATCAGTGGAAGTTCATCTCTCGATCCAGCAAGAGGCAGGTGTGTGCATAGAATGTAAACAGACGAACTGCCTCTCTTGTGAAAGGAGTTGAATGCGCCCCGGCGGACTTAGAGAATATCGCAGTTTGAGCAACCGGAAAACATTAAGTTCTGCCAAAATCTAGGCAAATCCGCAACAGAAACTTTGCAGATGATCTGGCAAGTGTACGGTGACAAAGCCGTAGCCTGCAGTGCTGTGTTTAAGTGGCACCAACGTTTTGCGGAGGGGAGGAACAGTTTAGAGGATTATGAACGTATTGGTCGGCCAACAACAGTCCGAACTAAACGCAAGATCGAAGAGGTTGCAATGGTGGTGCGCGCTAACCGTTCCAGTCGGTAGACGACATCGCAGCAGCAGTATGGATCAGCCATGGTACGTGTCATAAAATTCTGACGGATGACTTGAACATGTCGCGTGTCACCCAGCACAGAATGCCACGCATTCTAACACAAGAAAAACGTGAAGAGCGGATGTCCATTTGCGGTGACCAGTGCTGAAGCTGATGGAACGTTCCTGAACCGGATAATAACAGGTGATGAAACATGGTGTTTCCTGTACGATCCAAAACTAACCAGACAAGCAGCCACCTGGAACTCTCCATCTCCCCAAAACGCAAAAACCCAAGAGAAGACAGGTCACAAGGGAAAGTGATGCTTGAACTGATTTTAGACTCGTAGGGAATTGTCCACATGGAATTCATCCCACAAGGAGCAATTGTCAACAAGACTCGCTACAAGCAGATCCTTCGCCACCTACGCGAGTCAATACGTTGTAAGCGTCCTGAACTTTGGCGCATGGAGAACTGGATGTTGCTGCACGACAACGCTCCTTCACATCGCTCTGTCCTTGTTCAGAGGAGCTGATAAGGCAGCAGATCACCGTTTTACCACATCCTCCATGTTCACCTGATGTAGCACCATGCGATTTCGATCTCTTTCCCCGCTTGAAAGCCAAGTTACGTGGACGTCGATTTCATTCTCCTGAGGAGATCATCACTGCCACCAAGAATGCCCTACGAGAGATGTCTGCTAACGCCAACATTTTTCAAATGTTTTTAACGGTTCTACGAACGTTCGGAGACGTGAATCGCTGCTAACGGTGACTATTTTCAAGGTCAGTGTGAATCCGTGTAAGTGTCTGTGTCAGTGTGTGTGTGTGGACGTTTACCCCGAGCAGAGCAACCATGACGATCATCTGAGTTCTACTGGTTGTCTATATTCTAGGTGCCAATTCACGAATTTATTGACTGTACTGGTATTTAGTATTAACGTGCAGTCGTTAATAATAAACAGTAGCCAATGTGGTCGTAAGCCACAGTAATTACAAATCTCTTCTGTCGTTTCTCCACTTCAGTTTTACTATAGATATTCATACATCAAAAGTATTAATATATAGGCATTTGGAAATACGACATAAATGACCTATATTTAAGTTTTCTCTTACTATTTTTTATTTCCTTTTAACAAAGTAGACCTAATAATATACAATTTGCCTTAATCCATAAATTTATTATAAGGAATAGAATAAAGATATAGGCAGGCATGTTCTGTTGCACTAATTTCTTGTAATTATGAACCGTTCTTGAAATTAACATCAAGAACAAAAATTCCATTGCTGTTATCTCGTATACCAAATTGTATAGAAATAATGAAAACAATCGAAAATAAAGTGTTTTTCCCGGTGACGGGCTAAAACTGGTTTAGGTTGTATTTCCGATTGCCTATCTATTACTACTTTTGTTTATGTATTGAGATCCTATAACTACTATATCACTTTGAAACACAAAACAAAACTTTCAGGTTTTGTACAGTATTACTAGATGGATTGCTTAGCAAAAACAATAACTTTATATCTGGTCCCCCTTTTCGGAAATTTGATCTTGAAATTTCGATTTTTCTACACTTCGAGGCCAAAAATGCTAGAAAAGGGGCCAAATCCAAATTTTGTTCTTACATCTCTGGAACGGTACTAGGCATAGTTCTTACACAAAAAATTACAACTTGTGGTTTGAACCCCAAGTAACTGTAAATAGTCCATAAAAACTATGATTTTGCTCATGAGTAAGGCCGAAATATGAACACCTTAAGTCCAGATTTCAAAAACATTTTTCGAAATTTTTATACATTTTCTAAAATGACAAAATATTTTCTTCCAACCAACGAAAACCAGAACTTTCTATCATTAATGAGAAGACCGCAGTGGCTTTTTTGTAAACCTTTGTAAACTCATATTTATTGCCTGTCGCAGTAGTAGTTCTTCAGACATTCGGTATGTGTCTCCTTTTCCCATGCTAAAGCGGCACACACACACACACACACACACACACACACACACACACACACACACACACACACAGACGAACATCGAGCACACAGAATCACTCATGCGTGACTGTGTCTGTAATCGGCTTATATCGAACAAAGGCAATCTTTATCACTTGTGACAGGACCCTTGTTACTTTTGACAGCAGCTGTCAGTTTGACATGTTCAAAGGCGGTGCCGCTGGAGTGGTGGGAGTAGGTATATTTGTGATGGTGCGTTTGCGCATGTGCTGAGGTGTGGTTAAAGTGTGTTAGTGTTGGAGTGTGGTTATCAGTCATCATGACTACCTCGAACATGGACAAAGGTATTCCGAGCGTTGCTAGTCCAATTGCGCCTGTGGAGCAGTATTCCGCACCGTGCAAGTGTTCAGCACGGTGGGTGGATGAACCGCGTATTGACCAGTGGCCAGTGGCGCGTTATCAGTTATGTCCAGGGTGTTACACAGCACGCCCTAGCCAGCGGATACATGTTTGTATGGGGTTCCGTGGTGGGTACTTATATCCAGATGCTACAACAGAGGAAATTTGTATGCTGTTTGCCGATCCGGTTACGGACACCTTACAGTACATATAAACTGTATCCACGTTGTATAAAATGTATAAGGAGATGCATCCGGTCAGTGGTGATGAGTGGATGGCTGGGTTGAGCTTGGGTGTGCAACATGTGTTGAAGACTCGAATGGAGGACCTTGTGGATTTGTTTCTCGCCAAGTATATTCATGCGTTTTTCGATGACGTTTGAGCGTTGTCTATGCATTGTCCCGGGACTTGGAATGTGTCCTAGAACACTGTGACCGGACATTCATAGCGCCGTAGGACTTGTGTATGGCCTAGTGTTGTGGAACAGTTTAGTGTTATTAGCACGTGCTTCTCTGTGTATTCTACGACATAGTAAGTTGCAGTGTCCTAGCATACTTTATTTCCGCGTCGCAGTGTCCGAGGTGAGTGTATTCTGGACAAATGCGTGTTACCCACCATCGCTACGTAATAGCAGAACAATCACTTTCGCTGTACCGAGTGTTTCGAGTCATCCTGAACTATTTGCCGCGTATTATCCCATATTTGTTGCACAGGTTCTTACTCATATTTTAACTAGATCCTTATTACGTGTTGTTCCACGGATTATAAAGGATCCCTCGCGCGCTACAGCAGCAAAACCCTGCAGGTTCATGTGTCTTATGCGCAGGGCAGTATATGATTGATTTTCAAGGTTTCCCCTAACGCATTGATGCTCGGAAAATGTTTGAACTAAACATTTGAACATCCTAGATTTGCGACACTAAAATGCCATTACCGGTTAAAATGAACATGTGAACGTTGTGGGTACTAACGTCAAGTGGAATGGCTAACTAATCATTTGCACGGTTTGGAGGGGAAGTCATCCAATGGGTATAGTGTATCACATATCCGCCAGTTTGTTGCAATATGGGCTCCATCTTTTACTGTAAGGGTACTGAAAGATGGTTGTTTTACGTAAGATATTTCAGTTGAGGAATGTAATAAACCTTGAAGATCAGGCATGTCCTGCGTTGCGCACATTACAGTTCATAGTTGATATTACCAACTGTACGTATTATCAACCAGTGCAAGGGTATGCATACGCACTGTGAACCTGCATACAGTTACAGTGTTGGATCGACATTACACTTGTAAACCTAGTACCAATAAATTCATACAACCCAGGATATAAGGTGATGTCATTTCTTGAAATGAAACTCAAAGCACAAAAGGATTAGAGGTAAAAAAGTTTTTATTACTATAAACTACGCTGCTACATATGATCTTCCAACTAAACTACGTTACTACATAAGAGTTACAAATTACATGTTGCTTGCTTTTGGATTCATCTAACGTTCAAGCTGATCATACCATGCTGGGTTTGTGGTGGACTGATTTGGTTTAATATATATATATATATATATATATATATATATTACGTACGATATAGTACAGGCAAAACATAGCATAGAGCCAGGAATCATCTGCTTGGTACTGACGTGGAATATTGTACAGTTCCTTTGGAGAAGGTTGTGCAACGGGACCAAAGTAAAACCCACATAACTACATAGTGATATACAAGATGTACCTTCACGATACGACGAACTTAGGCAACAGGAAGTTTTCGATTGCAGATATTGTGTCCAGTGCCACTTAATACGGGTACTGTACGGCCATCGTGTAACATCGCGTCCAACTGTTCATTGTTTCACATGGTTACATAGGGGTACACACAATTCACTAATGCAATACGCTTTGATTATTATACGTACGTGGCTTGTATATGCGCGTGCGCGTTGGCGTGCATGTGGAGTATATAGTGGTCGTACCAGTTTGGTTACGTACAACCCCCCGTAAAGATCGGTTACACCCATCACACCTCATTAAAGGCATCAACATGTTTGGTTATCGGCATTTGCAACTGTGCGGGATACCACGTATACCTTTACCATTGTAAACTTGGAGCGCAGCACCCGATCATTGTTTCAATCGAAACAGATCACGCTCCGGGGTACAGTCGACCGTCTTGCTTACTGTACAAAGTATGTAAAGAGTTTGTTACTGTTTGGATCATGCCATTTGCAACTATACACGCTAACCCGTTTGTTACGGTGCAGTACATTATTACCGATGATTCGGGTATGTCCCTTTGGTTTCCGGTACAGGTGTGGATGTACACTGACCTCGAATTAATTTGGAAAACAATGGAAAGCGCATACCTCCACCACGAGCTAAAGCTGGTAGGTGGTAATGTGATTGTTGAGGTACATATGTGAGAGCCTGCATTAAACTAAACCCTGTCCGCGCCTTCATTCTGTATTAGGAATTTTTGTCAACTATAACCATAATTGTAAAAATCTAGAAATAAATAAACCGCTAACCTTATTGTATCACCTCACTCCGTGGGGGGGGGGGTGTTGTGTGAATACGATCACTACTACGCTTCCTGATATATGGATAGTTGGTTATTTACGTTCATCACTACGCAAAAACGGGGTAAACATCACAAGAGCGTTCACTGTCCCACGTCCACCTGTATGCCGGTGAGATATAGATTACATGTAGGATGCACCACTACACTGCGATCATGTTGTCACCATATATGTGCACGTACACATCTCTCCAGGCCCACGGAATACATACAGATGCTTATCAGAATAATGGAAACACCTGTAGTTGGCAACACGTCAGATGTATGGGTTAGCAGTGGTGTCGTGGCGACCGCAGCGCCGGACTGCTGGTGGTGGTGTGTTACGTCGGTCTCCATACTACGTCAGGCGTCGTGGAACAGGAGTGTGCAGTGGCTGCAGCAGACGGAGGTAGTGTAAAATGGGAGACCTCTCAGAGTTTCAAAGAGGGCAAATTGTTGGTGCGCGGTTATGTGGAGTGAGTGTGACGGCAGTGGCTAGTGTGTTAGGTGTGTCGCCAGGGACAGTGTCGAAGGTGATGACGGCCTACACAACACACGGGAAAACCACATCGGGGAAGCGGAACAGTGGGCGGAAGAAAAGCATCAGTGACAGGGCACGCCGGGTATTAAAGCGCATTGTCACGCGGAACCGTCGTGCCACTGCGGCGCAAGTGACGGAGGAACTCAATCAGCACCTCCCCCAACCTGTTTCGACAATCACAGTCCGCCGCGAATTACATGACATGAACTTACGGGGTCGTGTTGCACGGGCCAAACCTCTCATCAGGGACCAGAACGCTTTAGCACGCCGCAAATGGTGCCGCGACCATGCAACTTGGACCGTTGACGACTGGAAACGTGTGGTATGGTCGGATGAGTCACCATTCACCCTATTCCAAACCACGGGCCGTGTTTATGTGTGGAGAACGCCCAAAGAAGCGTATGATCTGCAGTGTCTCCGCCCAACTGTGAAACATGGCGGCGGCACGGTGATGCTGTGGGCCGCAATATCATGGTTTTCATTGGGTCCTGTGGTCACACTTCGCGGACGCATCACTGCCAACGATTATGTCGCAATTTTAGGAGACCACTTGCATCCTATGGTCCGGATGTTGTTCCCGGACAATGACGCCATATTCCAGGATGATAATGCACCCATTCACACAGCTGGAGTTGTTGCAGCGTGGTTTGAGGAACATCGGGATGAAGTTCAACACCTCCCCTGGCCCGCCCAATCCCCAGATCTCAACATAATTGAACATCTGTGGTCCATCTTGGAAACACGACTCCGGCGACGATTTCCACCTCCATCCTCTCTCACAGAACTGGCCGATGCCCTGCACGAGGAATGGTGTAATATTCCACTTGCTACCATTCACGACCTCTATGCCTCCATCCCACGTCGCATCAAGGCTGTTCTGAAGGCGAAAGGTGGCCCGACACCATATTAATCTGGTAAGTTGCACTTTCGTTCAGGTGTTTCCATTATTCTGATAAGCAAAAAAACTTTGGTAAACTTTACCTTTACATGGGCCAGCCTAGCAACCTTGGACTTCGGCCAGTCACGATTTTCGTTTAGCTGTTAAGTGTTAAAATCCACACCCATGCCCCTGCCGGGACTCGAACCCGGGACCGTTGAGTCGATAGCCTACCGTCGCAGACCGCTCGACCACCCGGTCGGCTATTCTGATAAGCATCTGTATAATGTAGGGTTCACTCACATGGATTGGTTCACCTTCGCCTGGAGGATATCACGAATTAAGTCCACATAGTGCTCAATCTGTTTAGCGGGACCCAACTGGAATTGAATAAACGTCACCCTAGTACGTGGATTCTCCTCGGAAAATAGTCTATATAGACTTCGTTGGCCATATTGGGTTCTGTCACCATATGCAATACTTACTGAAAGTTATTGAAGTCTCCAAAGTTACACACCTCACCTTCTTCCGTTAATTCATAGAGGCAAGTAATACATTGCACGTACCTTTGTGGGTCGACTTGGAGCAATGCTGACTTTATACACGTCCAGTAAATATAGTCCTGAACACAGAAACAGGGTTAATCAGTGGTTAACACTTTCGCGTATTTGGCGCCCGACATGTTCTCGTGCACTAACACTGTCCCTGCTTGAGTTTTACGGGTCCAGTAATTGAAACAGGCTGCAGCAGGTTTCCGAGTACACGTTTCTCACGCTGAATGTTAATGTAGAACCATTTGTATCCACCGTTGGTGAGGGGACGTGTCTCCCTATACGCACTTTACCACAGTTTTACACGCAGCTGGTTGGACAAAATGTGTATAGCCTTTTGGATAATGTCGGTGCTACATGCACATAACCCGCACATATAATACTCGTCCAGGGCAAAGCGTTGTATGACGTGTAGTAGACAATATACAGTTACCGCTTCCACTGTACAGTTGCACCCGGTCGCGCCGTTAGCATGCTATTGGTAGTAGCGTTTATCGTTATACGTCCCATGGTCGGGTTTACTATACGCATTGTGTGAACCCTACGTTTCTACGCACGCGTTCCAGCCTTATTGCAGGAGCCTATTTAGAGTTGGGTATCGGGTGCGCGCTCCGACTGCGCAGCCACGTACACCGAGCTCTCAGTGATTATGGGTGGTACGTTTCCTGTGATTGGTTTTACGTTGTGTGGCTACCGTTTGCGCATGCGGGTAATATCCTTTAAGCGAGCATTGTTCATGTACTTTTCCACATTGTTTACATCACCATGAGCCTTTGGGAACCTGTTGATGAGCGGGAGCTGTGCGACGTTGCAGCCAAGGTGGAAGAGGAGGCCAAGCTACAAGGACCAGCGTGTACGTGTACGTTGAAGAACGTTATTGAGCGGTGTCTGTATACCGCTTTACAGCTTTGGACGCCAGTTTGAGCCCTTCTGTGCCAAGGATTCAAAGATCACAGACCTGGACAGTTTGAGCATGCCTGTCTTGGTCATTTCAGCGGAGAAAAGATCCCCGATGTGTACCTAGACGCGTCCAATAACCCCTTTCCTGGTTGGGTGAAGAACGTATTTCGCGGTGGATGGTACATGAACGAGGTGGTTACAGTTTACGGCCATCAGCATTCCAACGAAGGGTGCTGCTGCCCGTCTTTTGATGGTGGGATTGCATCCCTTGTGGAGCACCATCTGGACCGGCTTACTGCGTTGTGCTGACGTGAGGATCGTGGAGGCAACGCTGACTACTAACCCGTACCTCATTACTAGTTCAGTGCGAAATGGACAATCTCACCACAATGTGGTGTTAAAGTGAGTGTTCACCCTATATCACTGAGGAACACTTTAATTGGACTGCGTTTGACGAGTGGACCCCCTTTCGATTTCGGTTAGTGTGCGGGGGTTGTTGTTACCAGATCCCAGATATGTTACATCATATGTGTCAGTCCAGCTATATCACAGGACCGAAGTTTACGACCATAGTGGATCCAACCAACGTAAACACGCTCTACAGTGTGTAAGTGCAAGACCCTAGCCACGGTGCCTCCCGTACAGCGTTTGAGTACGGGCTGTACTTTTTGTTGGAGAATGACCTTGCCAAAGTTATGGGGAAACTACTTTCAAAGGACCTCACTGCAGCGTGTGGTGCATTAGTTCAGTGACATTGATGTAGTGCCTCCCTGTGTGTTAGAGTCTTCTACCTGGAGGGGTACATATCTGGCTAAAGTCCTGGGTTCTGGACGTTACGATCTAGGATCGTGTTTTATCCGTTGTGCATCAGCATAGTGGATTAAATAAATTTATATTTAACGTACTTTGTACGGTCATATTATTTGTCTCCAGCCACCAGGTAGGAAATGTTTATTATTCTTATTACTGCGTACCAGTGCTATGACTGCCTCGCCTAGATGGTATTTTTATCTTTTTGTGCAAACACTCACCTACAAAGCAACAGGGGCTTTGATGAGATTTCATTTGTGCTGATTGTTCTTGTAATTACCTTACCAACTCGAGTCAGCTTACTAATCGAGTATGCCCCTTTAGCAACCATCGTTTGTATGTGCGGGTGGGTGAGCATTACTACGTTCTCCACGGGAAGCACTATTCTTGTATACGTCCCACTATAACGAAGATTATGGGTGGCAATCTATTTGTATGTGTGCACACGCATTCAACTATTCTAGTGCTATGATCTTGTTTATTTTATTACTTGTTTGCTACCATGCTCGTGGGTAACAAGTTTTTGTTGTACCACCACCACATCCAATGGACGTATGTGTGTACACACTATACAGGGACCATATTACACATCCACGTTGAATTTTTCTTTGTTGTTTTATACTACAGTGCTGTGAAGTCCACTTTTGGTTTTCGTACAATCGCCAACTTTAAACCTTGGATATACTGTTCCAACAGCACGCTATTTATTTTTGTACCAATGTACGCAGCCACGTTACCTTTTTCGTATGGTGTCTTATTATTTGGTTTTCGTGTCATTGCCATCTATAACCTGGTTTGACTTGTAAACGCTCCATGCGCCATTATATTATACGCATCCACGTTGACTTTTGGTTTGTTGTACAGCATTCGTGGTCATAGACCTGAGTGTACAGATATACAACGAATGCATTACCATATCCTTTCTTTATTTGGTTTTGGTACCATTGCCAACTATAACCAGTTTTGGAGATACTATATCACCATCACCGCACGCATTGGTTGAATGTGGGTGTAACCAATACAGGCGAAATTTTATTTTACGCATCCAGGTTGACATGCTGTTTCATATTACTATTATACAGCATCCTCGGGCATAGACAAATAGTGCCTTACCAACTGTAAAGTGGTTTGGATACCTCAATGGCAACCATTGATTGTATGTGTATAAACAGTCCTGTGACCATTGCTATTGGTATTGTTTTACGCAATAACGTTGTCATTGTGTGTCTTGTCGCAAGAATGTGCTACAGCCGGCTTGCTCGTGGCCTTGGGTGTACACATATACAAATAATGTTTTGTCGTGAAGTCGGCGGTGTTCACTTTACCGATTAATAACCCTTTTTCAGAAACATTGTATAGACTATGCCATTACATGTATATATTATGCCAGTAGTTGTATGAGTGTACTCTCAGGACCACTTGCGCTGCCGAAACAACACGACTAATGCTATTATGTCTGGCCTTGCACGGCTACAACCAACGCTTCCTAAACGTATTGGATCGTGTTTACTCCAACGGTGGTGTACTACTACTACTACGTCTGGGCGAGCAGTACCCCGGAATCAGCTACTACTACTTCTAGTAACCACTGCTCAGTTCATGTAGGGGGGTGCTCCTGTGTGGTGTAGCAGTAGCATTAGCAACTTTTCGGTTTAGTAGTAATCCATTCTTTTTCATGCACAAGTGTTTCGGACCTATCCAGTAAACAAAGATTTTATATCAACTTGTAAGTACGATCACCAACACCAACAGTAGATTTTTATTACACATTTGCATGTCGCCACGGTGTGGTGAGCTACTAATACTGGTGCCCATTTTCAGATGGCATCTCCACCACATTATCTCCTCATTTGCAGTGAGCATAAGGGCTACTACTACTGCTACTACTGCTAATGTTGTGAATGAAACTTGGCGGATGCTACCATCTGTATTCGGACTTGCATTCGTGCTGTTGGATAAGCGCTCTCCATCATTGGTGACCAATAAACGATATTTCTGTTTTTAATAACGAAGACTACTACACAGACATTGCAGTCAACCGTTGATAGGAACCACACTTAGTCACTGTTGGGGGAAATAAATGCACACTACGTATGAACCGCTCTTTAATAACGGTAAGCACTACACATACATTTCATAATAACATTAACCACTACATGTAATAATTCTGCATCGTACACTGTCTTTATACTGTTTTCGTATACCGTTCGTATGTTGATACCTATTGACACACATTGTTGTATATTTACATTTTCGAGTGAGGTATACATCCACGTCCACACACGCACACACTAATATCTATTGCGTGTATCGCCCCATCTTGATATCTACGGAGCATTAACACACACTTTCTCCGCACACACCCTGGGTTTATGGAGCTGCTGCAATGTTTTTCCGGAGCAGTAGTTGTCGTACCTCCTCCAATATACGATATGTGGGTGGTCCAGCGTTTGGATGCTGATCGTGGAACGACTAGAACATTTGGTACAGGTTGGTGGGAGTACATAGAGCTGTTCGAGTACGGCTATTTAACTCATCCTCAGTATCCGTTAGACAGCTATGTCAACATTCGTTCCCCATGTCAGATACACACCCGAAACATATGATCGGCACCACTGCACAGTTCCACTCTTCCAGCGCATCCCAAATACACAGTTCTTCGATTATGTTGCGACGACACTGACATGGATGGTGTAAAGCTTTATCATATACTGCATCGTCCGTCTCCTGCCGCACTCCACCACTGATACTGGCACAGATGGTGACACACCGACCTGTAGCACAACAGCTTAGTGTCTGCTCCAGTTGTCTCACTGCCTCAGCAAAGTCACTGTCGGACCAACTATCGTCGTACCACAACTCACTGACTTAACTCATCTTGCTATACTATCCTGTACTCTACCACAATTCACTGCCACTTCGAAGGTGTTATGCGCATATACCTCTGCGCACCACGTCATTAACCAATGGTTTCTTTTATGGAGTGGTAGCACTTGTTGGTGACTGCTTGCCTGCTTCTATGGAGGGCCGAGCGCGGGGAGGGGGTGGGGTGGGTTGTGGAACTTTATGGTGACTCCTCGCTCGTGGTTGGTGGATCGTTATTCGCGTATACCTCCCTGTGTCTCTTTCCAGGAGTATGTCTGAGTTTGGCCACCTCCGTGTTGACAATGCGCCGTAACACCAGTTCAAAATTAGTTTTCATCCTCGAGGCATTGTAGTGCGCGTCTACGTGGATTTTAAATAGTTGTTCCAGCGTGCTCGGAGTCTTCATAATGTCATTAGTGTTTTGCATAAATATACTATTAACCTCCTCTTCACTATGTACGACCAATTTCCCACTGAGAAACCCTGCACGGAGATGGCCCCGTTGGCTTGGCCGTAGGTAGAAACATCCTGAACATAGGCTCGGATTGCGAGGTACCCAAAGATTAATACACCGCCATATGCACTCACCATCGTTCTGAACATGCACAATATAGAATTGCTAGTATAGCCTTTTCCGTGGCTTCGGTTGCTTTATGAAGATGCTCTTCGTTTGTTGGTGTAAAGTGAAGTTGTTCCAACATTTCTTTCAGTGCCTCAGCTGCGGCTACAAGCAAACGTCCGTCTGTCGGTTCTAAGTCCGCCATTCTATGTTGGGTCACTGGTCCGTTCTTTACACATCCCATCCATATATCTCTTGACTCTACGTGCGTGCGCACGTTGGCCGTAGCTTACCCCTTCCCTTTACCGGTGCCCTTCTCCCCCGCCATTGGTGCATGCCTCTACTGACCTTTCCGTGTTGGTTAAAGTGTGTACGAATACTAGTAACATGCAAATCCAATATTATTGTCATCTTCCAACTGGAAAACTTCTCCTCCTATCAGGATTCCCAGCGTATGTCTCGTGGTGGTTACGTATTGTGTGTGTCCACTTGTGCATGCTGTGTATATTTATGTTTTGGTTAGCCTTGAGTATCCCAACGTTATACTTTTTTCGGGGCCTTTGTCCCTACTACTCATTACTCAAGGTTCTCTGAGGGGTAAATGTATATCCGATTGCTCCAAGCGTTTATCTTTTCATTTACTAACAAAGTCAAAAAGCCGTAGGTTTCGAGCGTGCTCTACAGTTTTCCAGTACTACTATGGCTGTGCACGATTTGATGAATCCGTACCTTTTGTGCCCTCCCTTCTCACCATGGTATAAAGCAATTGGACGATTATTAAACGCTCTTTTACTGAAGGTGTTTGTGATCTGCGATTCGACTTTGCTTGTCCAATCATCTTATCGAGTATGACTGATTAGGCTTGTATACTTAACGTAATCTGCTCCGAAGTACTTGATTATACAAGATGAGACTGACATTTGTTTCTACACGTCTAATCACAGATGGTCTCAACAGATTCTCTGTAGGTCTCAACTTTCTCAAACGTTCTTACACCTTTTTTCCACTACACAGTTTTCTCTTAACACCAATTTACCACTCATTTGGTAACAATCCAACGATAGGGATAGACAGCGTTGTTTTTCTCATTGAACATTTTTTCTCCGGACCCAACCGGGCATTTTATTGGAATATCATATTTTACACGTCAGGTCATGGGGAGTGCCGAGTGCCGGACCCAGCTGGAAAACACTCCTGCGAAGGAAAATCAGTTTGACACTATCCATCGTAAAATTAAAATTTAAAAAATATGAATTATTATTTAACCTTTTTCATGTATAAATGATCAGAAATGTTTACTCACTTATTAGTGCACTTCAAACTGAATGAGCACCAATACTCGCAGACGGTGTTCTGCCTTGCCATCCAGCTACACATCTCGTTAACCTGCATATGCAAAATACTTACGTTTATTTCGGAATTTGAAATTCCAAATTTCGCCCTTGGAGTACGTGAATCCTATTCTTAAATTCATTCAATGCATCCTCGCCTCTCCGAGCGTGGGCGGGTGATTGTATTAGCACTTTATAACTTATTAAGATACATTTAAGCAGGATACCCTGTGTATTCGTGGTATATCAGAACCTGAGGGACACATTGCACCAGATGGTGATGATTCACCGAAGCAATAGAAAGTTTGTGGTAACATGTATTAGAAAATGTTTATTTTCAAGGCCAGACGCACGAAAATGTTGTAACCTATTGGTTTCACGAATGGTAATCTGATTTAACCCAACAAGGGAATTTAAGGAAAGTTAGGTTGGGAATGTAGCTCGAAGCAGTTTCATGTGCTTGACGTTTCTAGTACCCATTATCTGTTTTCTCTTCAAGCTTCTTAATCCCGACCAGTCATCGTTTTCCTCTACAATCGACGCCATAGTGTTGTTTTGAAATGATTGACATAATATCATTCACCGATGCTCCAGTTCTTTTCTCTACTAATTCTTTGTTTTGTTAAAGCAAGATTACAGTGTGATTCTGAATCATGTGCTTTAAAAACTACGTTTGCGAATCAATTACCAGACACATGTTCCTAAGGTATTTTTGCGGTCGCTCAGTGATTTAAGAATTTGTTTTGGTTTTTAATGTCGTTAGGGGATGGATAGATAAACGTTAGTAATTAATGTACTTTATATTTTGATGTAATGTTTGGCTAGATATTGTATTCAAGAGTTCACAGTAACCGTGTCGTACATTTCTTTGGAGAAGTTTCCTGCAGACGAATCGTTCTAACGGAAACCAGTGAGAATTAAAGCAGCAGCATCTCTTTCTGTTCAACTCTCCTATTTCAAGTCCTCATCTCTTCCTTTCCCCAACTCTTTTCTATCAGTGAAGCAGTGAAAAGTTTCATTGTTGGTTGCTTCCTGAAGACAAATCGTTCTAAACGGAAACCAGTGCGAAATAGAGCAGCGGCATCTCTTTCTGTTCAACTCTCCTATTTCAGACCCTCATCCTTCCTTCCCCAACTGTTTTCTAGCAGCGAAGCAATGAAGAGTTTCGTTGTTGGTTGTTTTCCATGCATCTCGCAGATCCAATTTCTTCAGATGTGGAATTGCTTTGTCGTGTATCTTGCGATGTTAGTGGAATGTCAAGCTGGAAACAAGTTGCTGGAAACTATATGAGTGTGTTTGCGATGTAGGAGGCCATCCTCTACAGAAGAACTATTGCCGGCAGTTCGTTGGAGCTGTTCCACTAATGTTTTAACCATTTGATCGTTGTTTCTTCCTTCGACCCACCTGTACTGGCAAAAATGTTGCGCTGGCAGTTGAATTTTGGAATTTCTTATGATGTAACAGTCCTTAACGAAATATTGCACTTGCGCTACTGATCATGTGACTCTCTCGTTCTCTTTACACTTTATTGTTATATGGACCCGTCTAGTAACTTCGGACTGCAACCCGTCACGATTTGCATTTAGCTGTTAAAATCCACAGCCGTGCCCCTGCCGGGACTCGAACCAGGGACCTTCGAGCCGATGGCCTAGATGGCCGCAGACCACCCTGACACCCGGCCGGCTCTTTTTTATTTTTCGTGTAGAAATAGACGAAAAGAAGCATGCCTTGATTATTTACATTGGTGGCCCGTTCCGTTAACAAAGGGCACTTCATTGCAGCGTCAGATGAAGCAAGGGTACAAATAATTGGGTATACAGTGGAAAACTATAAGTGTTCATATCCCCGGCTAGAGGTAGATAGATATCTGTAAACAGAGCCAGGGAGGATTTTAATCTTGTGTAATAGCGGTTTTGGTTTTGCTGTCATTGATACTAAATCGTAAATTACGACATGTTACGGCCAGACTGCAAGTTTCTACTAAATTAACTATAATTACTGTAAAATACATACATTGATCAGACAGAATTAAGGTGCACCATCTACAATGTAATATTGAACATACAGCGATATTCGTGGTTGCAGCTTATTTGATTGTATCTAGAGTGGCCATTTTGGTTTCAGGAGACATAAATGTTGCACCAGCATTGATTACAATACAAGGTTATGACGATCCATTGATCTACTAAAACAACATGTACAAACGGAATTCAGCTTCGAAACCAATACTGACAAGAAATTGATCAGATTATAATAATTTCATCTCTGACAAAGTCGGTCGGCGAAACTGGTAGTCTAACGTGTACATATATTACCCAGAAACAAGGCCGTAGACCACGCGGTCTTTGGAAATCGGGAGGTACCGCTGATTAAAGTTTACTTGGGTTTTCGTAAGTTTCTCTAAACAGGTCCTGTAATCTACCTTTCGCATCCCTGCCCCTGCATCACCCCCTATATCTATGGGATTTACCGATTAAGCTCATTAATTAATAACTACAAAATTATTAGTAGTGTATTCCAGTTTGTGGTCATATAGTGCAAGGTGGCCATATTTTTCCCAGAGATTTCGCAGAGGATCGGGATAATTCCACTTATTCCTTGTTGGAGTTGCAGCAGTACAGAAAGAGTACATTTCAAGACTTTAGCGTAAAGTTTAGAGTATAAATTTATGACCCCTGACACCAGTACAACTGGCAGCTCTACGTGGAAGTCATTTTCTAAATGAAACAATACATTTTTTCGGAAGATAGTTATTTTTTTAACCGGGGATAAATGCCCTAATTTGGGAAACCTCAAAGGATATAATGTTCACAAAATGTCTCGATCTATCCCTTGAGCTATGTTCGCAATGCCATCAATATAGAGGATTGCACAAAATGTCTCGATCTATCCCTTGAGCTATGTTCGGAATGCCACCAATATAGAGGATTGCAGTTTTAAACAGGTTCCAAGTTGCAAGAGTAATTTTCAATATTCGAATACGAGGTGAAGAACGGAATATGAGCAGAAACTGTATTGCTGCTGTTCCTTTTAAGCATATAAATAAAATGGGGAAGACTTCCGACAATCTTGATCATCTTTGCTTAACATTCAATTTTGTATTACTCTCCCAACTAAGCCACATGTATGCGAGACCGATACTCTTGGCGAACGCCTTGTGCAAGGTTCATTGTTTATGTATCACGACGGCATTCGCATGGTGAAACGGAAGACCTTGCGTCAGTAAAGCCGACATTAGGACTCGAACCTGTACTTCCCCAGTGCCGATACAATCCCCAGAAAATGTACTAACTTTGTTACCTTATTTACGGATGTCATATATTTGGTGGCAAAAAATATACAAACCTGGTTACAAACTATAAATGCAAGAGGAATAGTTGGCTAGATATTACATACGGGACTGGATAGCAAGAAATTTTGGGGCTATACGTAACGAAACTAGACCGCTAGATAAATATATAAACCCTGGCATAATTTGTATGACGTAATCTTTGTTCATTTTTGGTTAGTTCGAAATATAACAAACATTCAATTTTAATTTAGTTTCTTTCGAGTCTGGTCTAGGATATTGACTTGTTTTGTAGTGCTCCGGTTTAGAGCTCACTGGAAAGCAACAAACTATATTAATAATCACCCCATTCCTGCAAATATTATTTTGATATAGTTTCCAAACCGGGCAATGAACGGACCAAACTACAAATTAACATGTTACGTCAATACAATTCATAACCTTTGTAAGTCAAATTGTAGTAGAATTGCTATATTCCAAGACTTAAATTCGGGAGACGATACTAATTTACGAACGTCTTTGAAGTGCGCCAAAATAAAAAAAACTTGAATTAACTTGATTGCGTTAACATTGTCGTTTATTTTATGTCCAACACATGGAACCTACATAGTCGCAGTGTTCGCTCCTGCTACATTAGCACGCGTTATCTCTGGTCGGTGGAGCAACGGACACCCATGGCCATTGTTACGCCAAGGGAAGAAAAAGTTCTAAAAATCTTCATTACATTTTTGTATTTTATCGTTTTTTTTTACCATGTCCCATTGATGTGTGTCTGGTTTTGTTAAACAAAGCCTTTTCTTTTTGGCATTATTATGGTCCGGGGCAAATTACCAATCACTGAAGCCAGTGGTTGAAATAACTCTGAAGGCGACGGAAACACAGAGTATTACCAACAACAATAGATAACCACTGAGCACCCACACGCTTTGCTGCTGGTTCAATGTAAACCGCATTACATTGTGAACTTCATTACATCCCAGCTTTACATATTCAAGGTTTTATTTTACATTTTTGATCATCCGTACCCATCAATTCAACACAATATATTCGTGTGTAAACTATATGTTTTCTCGTTCTTTCTTTTTCGTTGGCAACCGGTACATACCGAGGATTATTTTCGGGGAGGTACCAAAACGCAGAACTCGATTCCGGTACGGTCCTGATTTTACGGAACGAATAACAACCTTACCTTGTAGTCTACCCTTGTCATAGACTTTGTTCGAGGCCTAATACAATTTTCCACAGATCATTTAAGGAACATTTTTATCAACAGAATGGACAAAGCATTAATTATTCCGACGCCATTTACAGTAGGATTTTTATCTCTTAAAAACACATGCTCCGTTTGTGTAAACATGCCCCAAACTTCTAAACTGACTGAACTTCAAATCCCTTCTGGTAGTTGACGCATGGACACAGAACGGTTAACTTGCTCTTCAAGACTGAATAGGTTTTTGATTTGTCGTGATTTTTTAAAAACGGTTTGATTCATTTTACTTCTTATGCCTTGGTTACCTTATTAACACCGAGATCATTTTCGTTATGTAAAGGCAAGCTACTGTCTACCTGGGTTTCCAATTTTATCAACTTAGTCGTTCACCACAGCTCAGTTCCTGATTTTATTTTTATTTATCCAACTATATAGCATCCTAGTGGTGCGTATAACTTTTCAAGTATAAAAAATTGTTGACAGAACTAGTCTACAAATTATTACGCTACAATCGATTCATTTATGTTCAGTATTTTATAATTTTAACCTCTACAATTTAACCTTTTTCGTTTCTCATACTGACAGTACAAGTACGATAATCAAGTTGCGTAGTCTAGACGTAGGAATTTTTGAAACAAGCTGTACAAAATTATCAGCGATCCGCGGGAGGTTATTTTATTTCTGTAAAGGACCGGAAAACCAAGCTTCGTACTAACATTACGGCTTGTATTCTATTCCAAGACACGTGATTAATTAACTCCGCTGGGCTTACTTTCGCTATATATATATCTCGATATAGCTTACTATCTATATATATATATATATATATAGATAGATAGATAGATAGATATAGATATATAGATATATATTTCTATGCTTGTCTTTCCCTCCCATCCTTACTGGTCTGCATCAGTTATCCATTGCCCTAGTTATGGAACACCAAACTGTCTCGCCCTGCATCCTTTTACACCTGTTTCGATGGATACTTTTCTTGAACCTATTTGGTATAATGTGCTATACTGAGTACAATGTATTTTGCCCTCCTCCGCGTATACACCTTCTCCACCCGTTCTTTTCAACTGCGGTCGGGTGCTACTGTGCAATATTCTCTTCCTTCTCGCTCAATGGTGCGTTCTTGCCTCTCTCTCTCTCTCTCTCCCTCCCATCTCTTCCCCTCAACCTGTTTGGTATGTTCATTTAGTTAGCTTCCACCCACTGCCTGTTTCTTCGTTTGCCCTCTGTGAGCATTTTCCTCGTGTTTTCGTGTGCATAACCAGATTTCTACCCTCCAGTAGCCCCATTATGCTCTGTTTCCCCTACTTCGAACAGTGAATATCTTTACCACATCACTAACTTGAAAGTCGTAATACGATTATACGCTCTCCTGCTAGTGAGCAAGTTTAGAGGATCACAAGACATTCTAATATTATGTCCCTGTTGAAACAACATTCCACTGGTTCTTATTTTTTTCTTTTTCACCTCACCATTGTACGAGTATGTATTCTGCTAACTTCCAGGTACCATTTTGGTCGGCCAACGGGCACGCATACACGTTTTTTTAAAACTCTGCATGTAAAGGAAATACTGAGGTACAAGTTAAATGCATTTCTGTTGACTCCCTACCCTGAATTCAAGTTTTCCAACACATCTCCCTTCAAGTTTTCCCATGGTCTCGGTATTCAAGGCATATTCCTTAAATACTTTATCATTGTTCATTCACCGGTGTCTTGTCCGGTTTTCCCTTTTATTGACTCCGATCCTGTTCACTTATTGTCGCTCTCGCCGTGCAACATTTGGTCACGATTGAATTACTTGTGAGCCCTATTATTCTTATATTATAGTATTGAACCTTGGTTGGAATTTGAATTTATTTATTGCCTTTAGGCGTCTCCGGCTCGGGCCGGAATAGGGTGGGGTGGGGGATTTGGAATGTTTCACTCAGTGTATAGGACTACCATCCCGGCATTTGCCTGGACTGACAGGTCAAATTCTGGAGAAAACTCAGTCCGGATGATCCGTTGGATTACAGATACACTCTGCTTAAGAACTTGGGCTCACTTATTTTCCAAAATAGAAGATTAGGTTCTTTCCCAAACAAGGTAACATACTATTCAGAACGCTCGGCCCTCCTTCTCAGTTACAGACACCTCAATTATGCTTGTTCTTCCAATATTGCTATGGTACTGTACATTCAATTATCAAGTTTAATTATACGACCTTGATTAGCACGGAGGAAGAAAAGCTGTGGAGAGGTTAGTTAAAATAAACTTAATTGTATGGACGGTAACAGTACTATGGCTTACGCCCGTCCCGCCCGAGATGTTTGAAAATGCAACATTGTTGACCAAAGACGTGGCCCTGTGACGGGGCATTATAAGCTAATATCCCTAATAGTTTTAGTTCCTATTGTCATCCCATTCATTGAAATTGTTGGCAAACGTTTTATTTGGGGGATTTTATTTGTCATAAATCTATGTAATTTTCTTACTCTCTTGTGTGGTTAGTCAAACATTCTTTATCTTTATTGACTTTCGCAATAAATGCGTCTTATTCGACATAGGATCTTGGTCAAGAAGGGATTGATTTACATAATACTGATATGAACCAAATTATTATCACATTATTAAATAAGAACAATTGATTTAAATCAAGTTTGGAAAAGAAACACCAATTTAACTTAGAACTATTCCTATTAGAATTCTCTCCTTCAGTCCCTTCCTTTCTTTTAGACCAAATGCATCTTATGCCATGTGCGCAGACACCCCTGGTTTTCTAGGGGTTCTCCCGCTTTCTTCATCACACCATTTCTTCCGTCATCATCCATATAACCTACCTCCGCTCGAGCTCCCTAAAGACCTTAAATTGCACTTCACATTCGGGTAGGACAAACGCATGACAGAATAATGTGAACCAACGTTTCGAATATTTTCTTTTTGTAAAAGTCATGGACAGTCAATAACTTATCGTTCCTCGATCTTGATTGTTAGTGGGACACTGCTGGACAAATGGTGGATAGCAATCAAGCAACTTAATGCACAGCAATATCAAGGCTGGAGTGGGGGATGACTAGGTCTAAATACGAGTATGTTCCAAATGTATACGGGCTATTTTTTCAACACAGCATCCTGTTTGACATTTCTGGGGAACATTTACGTGGAAAATTGTTGTCCCAGTTAAAAGAATCAAAATTAATTTGCGAACATTCCTCATTCTCAGTTTAGTGACAGCATTCGCCCTTCCTACGACATTCTGGAAATGTCTATGCTCCTTACTATAATTTCCGACGTTGAGACTTCCTTCCTTTGTGTACCTGTGATTCCGCCAGACCTTGTCTATGGGGGTGTGTGGTCATCATAGCTTTATTACTATTATTTTACTTTGACCCATTAATAGCACATAGGTTGGTACACCCAAGAGTACGGGAGTGATCAAAAAATATCGTCAACGTTACAAACAATATTACACATCATCTTCGCACAGCGGGTTGCTGCTGCCTAGGATACTATCCAGTGGCAACGTGTTGTTACTGCAGCGATGACCCTGCACGTTTCATAATCCTCCCAACGTTCGTTCGTGCTCAAGCCAACGGTCTTCATTGACCAAATTATTATTTTTTACTTATTTTCCCGGGCTTTCATACTGTGTAACTATTATTTTGAACATCCCTGGTGGTCCCTCCAAAACAGTGTCCATGCAGACTTGTACCGAGTGTGTTATTATTTGTCAATTCGTTTGGTTCGTACTTTAGTCTGGATATAGGGTCGCCATTTGCTCCTCCATTTACTGTACCTCTCGTACGAATATCGATTCACCTCGAGCTGCAAAGTCGAACCTGCGTCCCTCTTGAAGGTGTATTTGTATTGATTCTGCTGCGTTGCCTCTGATAAGAGATAGTTTTTCATTCGTCCTAGAGGGCAACACACATTCTCTTTGCAAAAGCCTGCACCGTTTACCACGGTCTAATCAGTCTTGATTTTCGAGGCTGTCTATGAGTGTGCATAATATCTTTCATTGTTATTCTATTGACCTACTGTTCCTTCGTAAACTTGGACGTTTTCGACTTCCAGTCGGGAATCGAACTGACGCTACCTGCTTCCGTATGACAATCCGACGTGTAAACTCTGGACATTTACATTCTCCCTTCCTCATTCGCGTGTATGCAGAATTTACGGGTTTGCACCGGCGTGCCATAATATAACGCACTGGCAGGCAAGTCCTTCGAAATGTAAATCCCCACTGGAACATTCAGCGCATCGGGCTTGATGACCTGGGGATCAGACCTACTGATTAAGTTCACGGCTTCCTTGTAACGAAAATAAATTCTCAACGCGCAAGGTGGGCTGATTCTAGCCTGGTTGGTAACCTAAGGTCAAAGTGACCATTTTGAATACCGAACGGTGGTTGGTAGGTTGACCTTGATCTGGAACGATTGTTACTGTGGTGATAAACTGGTCTATGCCATACATTGTAGAGTTTCTTAGATCGTTCACGGATACGCTATTACAATCTATGGCTCGAACTAGGACGGGATGATCTGGGAATGGAGGCGACTACATACTGATTAACAGCACGGCTTCCCAGTTGTAACGAAACTAAATTCTCAACGAGCAGGTGGGCTGATTCTGGCCTGGTTGGTTGCTATCTTGAAGTCAAAGTGACCGTTAGGAAGACAGAACGGCGGTTGGTAGTTTGATCTTGATCTGGAACGATTGTTGCTGTGGTGTTCGTTCGCACTCGCGAATGCAATCTAACTGATGACGATTCGCTCGCTAAGTACTTGTCTCTGGTGAAGTCTGTTGCCTAGACTTAGAAAACATGACTTTATTTTTAAAAAATCATTCTCTCCTCCCATCTTCGTTACTACGGAGTGCATCACTCGAACACCTTATCGAATGTTGGCTTCCTTTTTTTCGTCTGTATATACCTCGGTTTCTTTCTCTCTTCATCTTTCCCTCACGGTCGCGTTCTGTGATGTCAGACAGATTTATGTATCGTGTTTTCAATTGGGATCTCCGGTTCATTACTTATGTGTACTTATTCGACCAACATACCACCAAACTTCGTTCCACGTATCCGAATGTCACAAGATTAATTATTGAAATCTTGTTTATCCTATTAACTCAACTAACCGTACACGATATGTCTTCAGATTTCTTGAGGATTTGCTTCATCCATTCTCTATGTAATATCAACTGTCATCAAGAACTTGCATCCAATATATATTTTTAAGGTGGCTCCTATTTTGTGACAATAACTTGTCGCAGCATCCTTCATCTTCTCTTCTCTCGAGAAAATTACTTTTCGAATTTCAAGTGCCTTTGTTCAGTCATATGCGTTTCTACCACATTGCAAATATAAAAATCAAAATGGTCGAGCAACTCGTCCTGGTCAATTTCACATGGAATGACCCAGAACTGACTTCACGTTTCATTTCTAACTATGAAAAAAAAAAAATCCTCTAATCTTTTCTACTTGGATTAAAGTCATAATATTATCATGTGTCTCTGACTATTCTGAAATTATTCATCAAATTTATACATGTCCTAAAATTTACTATATCAAGAGACTGCTTGATATGCTAAAGCTATATAACACAAATGTGGTGAAAACCGATATGTGTATTCTCTTGAAGCATTAACTTTTTTCTCTTTGTCTCAGATAATCCTCTGACGTCTTCTCTTCTTTTCTACGTTTCTCCTTTTCGTCTAAACGTCGACAAACTCCTAGCTCATGAAATGAAATTCTTTGGGTAACATTATTTTTTCTGAATGTAAATAACTAATGTTTTCTTCTAAATATCAAATACAGCCAAACTCACTTATTTAAATCTGTGAGTGGTAAAGTGAAAAATAAAGAGAACATTTTATTTGCTTATATTGTTTTGTATTTTATATTTACTATTTTCTCTAATCATATTATTCTTATGTGTCTCTCCTATTTCTGCAAGGAAGCCGTCCTTAAAGGAAAAAAGAGAGACAATTTTGCTTGGATTTTCTACCTGTGTGTTTCTTTTCCTTTTTATAAGGTGCGCATCTTGAAGAAAGATAAATCTTCTGTTGCGTCATGAACTTACTATGGCCGTTTTAACGTCCTTGCTGATGCTGTGGTTAATTTCTTCCATACTCACCTCTTTCTCTCTTTCTGTTTCTCGATCTGACGCTGCGAATAAGGCATCGAACCGATAAAGTGAACATTCCTGTCTTTACCTTTGTGCCAACTGTACGGGCTGCATAACTCGTGATTCTCTCTCTCTCTCTCTGTCTGTCCATCGCCGGTCTCTCTCTCTCTCTCTCTCTCTCTGTGTGTGTGTGTGTGTGTAGTGTTACTGTGTACTTGAAGAAAATCTTTTTCTTAAATAAAGTGATTTAGTCCCCTTATTGTAGCCTTAAGAAACATATTGTGATTAAGTAAGTTTTACGGTTCTATCCGTGAAAATGTGCTCCTCTTCTATCCATTAAAATTTGCTATTCATTGTTGAATGTGCGTTTTTCTGAATCTGTTTTAAGGAGTCGAGTGAAACTGAGATGAGTACTGAACGGGATTAAGTTCTCGGATATACATAATGTAATCATTTCAGGACGTCGGCGGCGGTGGTTGTTAGACGGTCGGCTTGGCGTTCGCGACACCAAGTGGTTTATGGGTTCGAATCTCGTCTTAGACATGGATGTTTTTAATGTGTTCGTCCTTCAATGGCACTCACTGTGCAATGTAAGATCTGTGTTGGTGCACTCATAATAATAACGCAAAATTTGCCCAGAAAATGGGACACATTTCGTAATTGTAAGCCTACAACCATTGCCTCTAATGCTGTAGTGCCGGCCGGGTGGTCGAGCGGTCTGCGGCGGTAGGCCATCGGCTCGAAGGTCCCGGGTTCGAGTCCCGCCAGGGGCATGAGTGTGGATTTTAACAGCTAAAGGCGAATCGTGACGGGCCGAAGTCCAAAGTTACTAGACTGGTCTACATAAAAATAAACTTTATCAAAAGTTTATCTAATGTTGTAGCGTGATGCAATTATTGTTTCTGGCTTTTCTGACAAGAATGAATTACATTTAACCTCTTCTACTTTTCTATGTGAAATTGTTAGGTAAATCACCTATGAATCCAGGCGTTCTGGGTTCGATTTTCGGATAAGGCATGGATATTTATGGGTGTCGTTTCATCTCATTCATCATCAGCACTGCGTCCTTGTCATCACGCTTAACCACATTTGGTAGAAAATGAAGTTGAATAAGAGAAATAACAAATAATTTTATGAAAGGCTGTTTCAAAGGAAATACCAAGACGTTTGAACCTCAGGTTTCCGGATACGAGTACACAACGCTAATCTTTCACCAGATTTTATACACCCACCATGGGGAACCGTAGAACCAGGATTTCAAAGCTATGAAATTTTTATTTGTGTTACAACCTGTTCAGTTTTCTTCCATGACTGATCTACAGAGTGCTATCAGTTTAAAATCCTTTTCTCGAAAGGAAATACTTGGTGGACTAATTTCAACCTTAAGCTCCTAATATTGCTGAGGTGGAATGAAGCTATAACTAAAAGGTTAGAGAATAATAAGCACTAGAATTGATTTAATAGTTGAGGAACTAATTAAGTAATAATATACAATAATAATAACCTGTGGCGCGACCATAGAATTATAAAACCTCTCCACTAGAGTCAAGATTGGTGCTGCTGACGCGGCACCAGTTGAAAGTTGAGCGCGAGGATGTTTGTCAACAACACGTATTGTGAGTTGCTATCATATGGCTGCTGTAGTATACCCTTTGGCATTGTTTTAGTTGCTTCGTTTGTATTAGAGAAGAAAATGCCGATTTTCTGTGCAGGATAAGGTTGTACTAAGAAATATAAGAAAGAAAGTAATGTATTCTTTCACAAATCAATGATCGTTTAATATTATTCCGTGGTAAATATTTCATTTTGTAAGACGCTCTTTCGTGTAGTTTATGTCTGCTAGAATATATATATGAGCAGTAGACCAACTCCTCCCTTCGGGGAGAGGCCTCATCCAATAGTGGATTGAATATGGCTGTGATTTATTATATATATATATATATATATATATATATATATAGTGAAACCTCTAGTAACGGACACCTCTATAAAGCGGACACCTCCCGTAACGGACATATTTTGTAATCCCCGACCATCGCTATAAGAAGAAACGTATTAGCAAACCTCTCTAAAGCGGACACGGACAGTGTTTTGTCATTTATAGGCAATATTCACCTCCCTAATATGTATTGATTATCGAAAAGTGCAAATATATATATATATATATATATTCATACAGTATAATTTGTTCATCCACCAGTGTATAGTTTTTGGTAGTATATGACATTGCTCAGTAATTTAAGTAAGAAAATACTGAAACCTCTGTAAGGCGGACACCTCTCTATAGTGGATATTGAGGTTTCACTGTATATATATATATATACATATATATATATATATATATATATAGTATATATATATGTGGTAGTGGCGACACTTGACCTCACTTTCTTGAAAATGACATGTTTTCCCCGTACCTGGCTGATAGCAAGGGGTCGATTTTCCAGGGCTGTACGATACGCTGTGTCGCCGTTTTTGTTCATAATGTATAAAAGGCTACGAGCACATTTTCGCATCCCTTATGAAAGGCTACAACCCCTTTTTAACATACCAGAAATTTTATAAAAGACTACGGCACCTTTTTTCATCCCCTATTTAACATAGCAGAGATTAACTCCACATAGTGCGTAAGGCTACGAAGCTACAGAGTCTACAATCCATTTCCCTATTTAACGTAGCAGAGATTAACCCCACACAGTGCACAATAGAAAAGATTCCATAAAATGCTACGCTACGACCCCTTTTCTGATCCCTCATTTCGTGAAAGGCTACGGCACCTTTTTTCAACCAACCCCTATTTAACATGGCAGAAATTACATAACCCACACATTACGCCCTCCAACACTATGAAAGGCTACGACCCGTTTTTCAATCCCTATTTCACATAGCAGAAATTAACCCCACACAGTGCACAATAGCAGATTTTTCATCCACTACACAGCACTATAGCAAAGATGGACTACGAACCCCTATTTAACACAGCACGGCTACGGCCCCTTTAAAAGGGTACGGCCCCTTTTTCATCCCCTTTTCTAACACACAAGAAATTTAACATAGCAGAGATTACACAGGCAACGAGTTTACAAACACATTCCAACACAGCCCCTACCAGGTAATTACATAAACAGCACAGGGACTACGGTCCATCCCCTATTTATAAAAGTCTATTTCACCCTTTTCCAACCCCTATTTAACACAGCACAGATGCTACGAACCAGCCCTTATTTAACATAGCAGAGATTTCATAAAAGACTTCGAAGCCTTATTTAACATAGCAGAGATTACAACAGAAATCTGAAGTCAGTTTCTAAACCACACCCTATAACCTAGGCAAAGGTCAAATATTGTAACAGTGTATATCTCATAAACGGCTAGGCATATTCAAATTCTGTTTTCACATTCGACATCACGGACCCGAATAACATTCGGTTCTAAATTCTGCATCTAAATTCGAACCGCCATATCTTGGAAGCGACAATAGGTAGAAAGAAGTTGTTTTCATATTTGACATTCTCGCGACTAAAGTAAATTGCATTATAAGTTTCATTATTCTACGACCACGGGGGTCGAAGTTAGCAAACTGACTTCAGATTTGACCTTTGGCCTCGAGGTCACCAATTTTTTCATTAATAGAGCTTGTCATAATGATGCTTATACTGAAAACCATATTTCTTTAACTCTTACCGTTCTGAAGATATTTGGGGCTCAGTGAAGCTTTTCCATAGCCGATCGGTTCCTTCCCGATTTTCTTTCCATTTCGGGGTTTCCCCGTTGTCATATGCGAAATCGGTTCTTTCCCGATTTTGTTTTTATTCTGGGGTTTCCCCATGACGGGGGTTTCTGTGGTACCCCCTCAGTCGGACGCCGAACATCGTAGAGTGAATATCTATCCAGGGAGAAATTTCATCGTGAATAGTATAGTGTGTAGTGTCGTCGATCACCGAAGAGTGAAACTTTCATCGTGAATAGTGTGGTGTACAGTGTAGAAAATAGAGGAACATTTTTTCTCCTACTGCAATTATCTTCTGTTTGAGTTGAGACGTTATTTTAAGGTTTTGTCCAACTGTAAATTATTTTAAAGCTCAAACTTACTCCATCCCATTTAAAGTGACTTGATAGTCAATTTGAGCTGAGGCGTTATTTTAAGGTTGTGTCAAACTATATACTGTAAAACATTTATTACATTTTAATATATTAAAGCTAAAAGTTAGTCTAATCCATTTATAGCAACTTTATAGTCAATACATAAAAATGAATCAATTTGATATTTTTAACAGAATCGATGCTCTATGCATGGAAGTTATAAATGAGAACGACGTGCAAACAGGTGGAGCACGCAATGATTCAAAAATTAAAATTATAAGCGAAAAACGTAAAATGTATAAAAAATTCAATAAGGAAGGTAGACTAATAGAAGTACAAATTAATAGTCCTCCAGAAAACAAAACCATTTAACTTGGGTTATGCAAGGTATTGAAGAGTTATTAGCCCACCTTATGCATGGTATTGATAATGATGATGAAGTGGAGCTCACTTTTCGAAATGAAAGCGAACCCCATAGATCATTTTGGTTATCGTTTCGACAGGCACAAAATATGTCTGTTGAAAACGTTTTACAGACGGAAAACGTGCTATGGAAAAAATTGTACAATCCAATGCATCATTTCTAAACCAAGAACAATTCCTGGTTAATTTTCATCATGTGCAAATGTCTAAAGGTGAAGGTCGGGTGAAACAAGGTTTATCCAGTGTTGACGAATATATCAAATCAAATAAGGGTAGAGTTGTAATTAAAAATAGCGATACTCGCTGTCTCGCCCATGCGCTACTAGTGTCTATAGGGTTGGGAAATAATAAAAATAATAAAAAGAACAAAAGAAATATCATAAAGGAAAATTTTTATGAACACGAAAGTTAATAAGTTATGTGTAAAAGCGGGGATCAGTAGCGGTAGAATTGAAGATATTCACCAATTTCAAAGTGTGCTAACTGATTATAAAATAACTGTGTATGGGGATTTGTGGGGCCATTTAATTCTATATAAAGGGGTTGGTGGTGGTGGGGAAAACCCCATTAATTTACTATTAATAAACAATCATTATAACGTAAATACGAATTTAACAGCACCATTTTCAACCTGCTATTATTGTGAGAAATGCCATACGAAATATGAACATACATATAAACGCGATTTTAAATGTCAAGCTGGTTGTTCACAGTGTGGGAGTAAACCTCCCTGCGTTAATGTGAAATTCTTAGTAAGATGTAATGACTGTAATCGATTACTTTATGGTAGTGTATGTTTCAATAATCATAAGGGTATGTATGGTATGTAAAACTAGAAAACTGTAATTTATGCTTAAAGGTGTATACATTAACAAAGGATCATAACGCTCATATATGCGGAGAAATATATTGTGTAAACTGCCGTAGTATGATGCCTAACAATCATTTATGTATCATGCGGCCGAAAAAAGTGCATGATGTGGAACCTCAAGTCAGAAAAAAAGCTATGGTTGTATTTCACGATATTGAGAGTCGCCACGATGAAACACTGGATGGAGTAAATAATGTGTATGGACACGTACCGAATCTATTAACAGAACAACATCTGTGTTATAAATGTATTGGTATAAATAATATAAATTTAAGTTGTTCTGTGTGTGGTGTAAGAGAACACGTCTTCAAGGGTGAATATTGTGTTCTATAGTTTTTAAACTGTCTTGCTGAGAAACGATCTTCTATCAATAATTTTACATGTGTTGGGCACAACGCCCGAGGGTACAATACCCATTTTGTTATAAGAAGTATGATAAAAATAAACAGTAGTCCCCCGATATTATTATGAGAGGTTGCCAGCTTTTAAGCATTCAATATAAAAATTTACGTTTTATCGATTCACTTAACTTCTTGCCTATAGCATTGGCCAAATTGCCCCAAGCGTTTGATCTTCCCTCAACTAAGGGTTATTTCCCGCACTTTTTTAACACCACAGGTAATCAGAATTATTCCGGTCCGCTGCCTGTCAAGACATTCTATGGGGTAGATAATATGCATAAAGAAGAACGTGATAAGTTTATGGAGTGGTATAAAAATTGGGGGAGAATTATACGTTTAATTTCCAGGAGGAATTAATTAAATACTGTCGGCAGGATATAATAAATTAAGAATGGCTTGTTTACGTTTTATGCAACAGTTTGAGGTAGAGACAAAGGTAAATCCCCTCCTGGAAGCAATTAGTATAGCCAGCGCTTGCAATTTAGTGTTTAGGCGTAATTATTGGAGACCGGAAACCATTGGTATTATACCGAGAAAGGGTTATCGATGGAGTGATGTTCAGTCGGTCGAAGCGATACAATGACTGATGTGGGAAGAAAAGGAAAGGGGGATAAAAATAGAGCACGCGGGTAATGGAAAAGAAAATGTAGTGCGAGGTAGTTTTGATGTGGATTGCTATTGGAATTATACGGAGAACGGAAAAAAAACATGTTTGGGAGTATGAAGACTGTTTTTACCACGGTTGTCATATATGTTACCGAACCGGACGGGATAAACCATTCCACAATAACCCTTTCTCTACTATGAATATAAAATATGAAAGTACAGTTGCTAAAGTGAAAAGATGAGAACAGTTACGTTATGTTGTGCACACCACGTGTGGGTCTCAATGGAAAACACAAATGAAAAATAATGAAAATATCTCGAGGTGTGTTAAAAATCACCCCACATGCAGAAAAGAACCAAGGGTTCCGCGTGAAGCTCTGTATGGGGGTGGTGGACAAATGCGGTGAAATTACATTATAAAGTGAAAAGGGGGAAAATATGAGATATTTGGACGTATACTCCTTGTACCCTTTCTCTAATAAGGTTAAAAAATATCCCATGGGGCATCCTACACATATTATTGTAGGAAAAGAGTGCCTGCCCATCGACGAGATTGAGGGAATAATAAAATGTACTATTCTTCCTCCAACCGATTTGTATCACCCTGTATTACCATATCGGTCTGGGGGTAAGTTACTATTCCTTCTGTGCAGAGCATGCGCGGATTCACTAAATCAGGGTAATTGTACACATAATGATAAGGAGCGTGCCATTACCGGTACTTTGGTAGTGGATGAGGTTCGCAAGGCTATTGAAAAAGAATATAAGTTGAAAGAAATTCATGAGGCGTGGCATTTTAAGGTTGAGCAATATAATTCTGTTAAGGAAGAAGGTGGTCTGTTTATAGAATATATTAATAAGTTCATAAAAACAAAAACAGAGTCTCGCGGCTGGGCTGCGTGGTGTACGTCTGATGAAAAGAAACAGGAATTTATAAGCAACTATTATGATAAAGAAGGTATTAACTTAGATCTGGACAAACTATGTGTAAATAATGGTCGTAAGAGTTTTGTTAAATTAGCACTAAATAGTTTTTAGGGTAAATTCGATCAGGAAGAAAATTATAGTCAAACATCAATAATAACTGACCCAGGGGAATATTTTAATAAATTAGCCAATCCAAATATTGAGGTGCACTAAGATATTCAAATTAACGAGGACACGTTAATTTTAAATTGGCAGTATCTCGATAGCGCGAGTGTACCACACACCAATACAAATGTGATAATAGCTGCTTATACTACTGCCCACGCTCGTCTGGAGCTCTATAATTATTTGGATAAATTAGGTAAATACGTGCTATACTATGGTACGGATAGTATAATTTATGTGGAGACTCCAGACGGGCCAAAGTTAGAAACAGGTAATATGCTTGGTGAACTTACTAACTAGTTACAAGCATACGGTGTTGAGGCATTTATTAGTGAGTTCTGTTCCGGAGGCCCAAAGAAGTATACAACCCCGATAATGCGGAAAAATTCTTATGTGTGTAAAGTTCGTGGAATAACACTCAATTATGAAAATTCTAAAAAAAATATTTCCAAAAAGAAAAGAGATGATACTTAACAAGGCTCCACCTCTTCATGTGTTTAGCGAATGAAAGATTACTCGCATGAAAGATCATAATATCGTTTCTAGGCCGGAAAAGAAAATTTATCAGTTGGTGTACACGAAAAGAAAAAGATGCGCTAATAATTATGACACGGTTCCATACGGTTTTAAAAGACAACGAATAGATTAAATAAGTTATTATGGTATTGTATCTATTTTTCATGTATAGAGAAGAAATAATGGATAATGAAAGTTTAAATCATTATTATTATTTTAATGAAATTAAAATATGTGTCTGTCTTGCATATGATAATAATACGGGGACATTTTCTGTAGTTATTAGTTTACATAATTACTACGATCCTATACGCTTTTCTCTCAAAGAGTAGTATAATTTTCTATCATATTTTCTATATACTGACAACTATTTTAATTCGACTACAGACACTTCACTCCCCACAGAATTTTCTCTTAGCGATAATTATGAGCTATCATTATCGAATAATTTTAAGAGTATTCGCCAGTGTATTATTCGTTCATAAGATGACGACAATAACGACCAGGTAAATTTTAGTCTTTATACGTGGAGAAAACTTCATCTCTACATGCCATGTATTCAACAGGCAATATTTACATGTTCACAGCTATGTGAAGACGTAACAAAATATGCTCTAAAGTGTTTAGAACAGAATAATACTATTCCAGAATGTTCTAGTTCGTCTAAACAAATTGTACTGGAAGTAATGGTATTATTAAATCGTAATAATAACAGTGTTTTATTATATTACTAATTTATTTTATAATATATTAGAATATGGAGTTTCAACATCCATTTACATGTATTGTCGCCGGCCCGACAGGATTTGGAAAGACGTAGTTTCTAAAAATATTTATACAGCATTATGCTGAAAAATGAAAAACATATAGTATGGTGTTATGGCGAATGGCAACCCTTATACCATACTCTCTCCTAATGTAAATTTAAAGAAGTATTGCCTCAGAGTGATGAATTTTCAGCGGAAGAAGGACATTATAATTATATTATTGTACACATTATAAATATAGATGATTTAATGCGTGAATGTAATAATCGTCTTGTAGGTATTTTCACCAAAGGTAGCCACCATAGGAATTTAAGTGTTATTTTTATTACTCAAAATATATTCCATCAGGCTAGAGGTATGCGTTATATTTCGCTAAATTATCAATGTATACTATGTTTTAAAAATCTTAGAGACCAGGCTCAAATTAATTATCTGGCACGTCAGTTGTATCCAGGTAACGCAAAGTTTATTCAGGAAGCCTATCAAGATGCAACCCAAAATGCTCACGGTTACCTAGTATTTAACTTAAAACAGAATACTCCCGATGAGCAGCGTGTTCAAACAAATGTTGTCCTCTCGGATTTATTCACTTATGTTTATGTGCCTGTAAAATAATACTAACTTTAATATTTTAAATATTTCAACAACTATTTTCTACTATAATAGACGCAAAAATGATTAATAAGCAGAATGCACACTTACTAAGAACTTTAGCAAAGTCAAAACCTAAAGTAAGCAAGGAGATATTACAAAATGCAGATTCCGAATTAATTCGTTCTATTTGTGAATCTTCCTATAACGTATTGCAAGGAAATGTTCCGTTAAATAGAGAAAAATAAATTGCGGAAATATGAAAATTAACTTAGGTATTTCTTAAAGAAAGGACCGACGCTGAAACAAAAGAAAAGAAAACTTATAATTGTACAAAACGGTGGTTTTCTCACTGCACTGCTTGCATTCATTCTAGGAGGTTTACTATCTAGTCTGTTTAAATAATGCAGCCTGCGAGAAAACTTATTTTAATTTCTCCCGAAAAATTACATTATCAAATTATATCTAATCTCGATGACGAGATGAAACAAATTTTCGATAATAAAAGTATGAGTGCAGAAGAAAAATGGGTACAATATAGAGAGGTATTGCAAAAATATTTACACATTGTTCAAAAACCGGTAGCCATAACAACAACTGCTGCTGCTACTACTACTACTAATACTACTAAGAAACGGGGTGGTGCGGAGGAGGAGGAGAATGAGGAAGAGGAGGAGGATGAGATAATATCTACCCTCCCCGAAATTTGCCTATTTAAAGCAAGATCTTTATTACGTAAATTAAAACAAAATCCCGACATTCAATGGGATGCCAATGGTAATGTTAATATATATGGTAAATCAATTCTTGGTGCTAATATAGTAGATTTAATATCTAATTTTGTTAAGTATCGTAAGAAAAATATTCTACCCACCGGTTGGCAACCTATTTGCAAAAACCAATATACCCTTATAGTATATTGGTAACTCTAAACGAATAAAGTATATTCGAAAGCTAACAGTTGCTGCTCCCCAAAAAGCAGAGGAGGAGGAAGAGGAGTCGGAGCAATCACGTAAACGTATAAAAGCTGTCAATTGGCGCAACTATAAACTATGAAGAAGTTAGCTAATATTTAGTATAACCCTTCACATCCTGCCTCGTTTTCAACAGATCAAGCATTATGGAAAGCTATAAAGAAATCAATACTATTACACAGGGTAGAACAATGATTAAAAGAACAACCGACATATGCACTGCATAAACTGGTACATGAACGGTTTCAACAGAATCCCTATCCTGTGTTTAATATTGACGATGAATGGGAAGCTGATTTAAACGATATGCAAAGTCTACAAAAATATAATGATGGGTACCGGTATATTTTAACAGTGATTGATATATTTAGTCACTATGTATGGGCAGTACCTATTCGTAGTAAAACTGGTGAATATATTATAAAGGGATTCGAGAAAATATTTACATCTACCCTCAGGCGTAAACCTCTGCGGCTACAAACAGATAAATGTACAGAGTTTATTAACAAATCATTCCAGTCGTACTTAAAAAAGCAATATATTCATATTTTCACAACCAAAAACCCCAATATTAAGGCAAGCCTCGTAGAACGTTTTAATCGTAGACTGAAGCAAAGAATGTGGAAATATTTTACAGGGAAGAAGACTTACCGCTAAATAGATGTGCTCCCGACTAAATCAGATTTAATGCTAGGCCACACGCAACACAGAAATTACCACCAGCTCTTAGTGAACCAACATACTTTTCAACAAGTGTGGAATAGACTGGTGAAACAACCAACCAGTACTAGTGTTAAAGCAAAAAATATGAAGAAGGAGATACCGTGCGAATTACTAAGGCAAAGCGACATTTTGCAAAAGGCTACAAAGAAAATTGGACTCTGGAAATATTTAAAATAAAACAAATACAATATAAGGAAAATAAATTGGTTTAGGTATTAGAAGATTTAAATGGTGATGTGATTGGTGGTACATTTTACGAGGAGGAAATACAAGCTGTGCCATTACCCAAAGCTTACGAAATAGACGAAATTTTAGAGACTAAATGTAAATGAATACTTGTTCGGTTGGCGGGGTTATCCTGTTTCATTTAATTCATGGATTCCAGTATCCTATTTAACGAACGGCTAGCAACATTTAAAAAACCGGGGGAATGGAAAGCTCCACCACATCAACTTGCAGAGTGTGGTTTTTATTTTGTTTGATTACCGGATATTGTAAGATGTGCATTTTGTACTTTAGAATTAGGTAATTGGCAAACTTATAATATCCACTTAACTATAAAAGCGATAAATTGAATTTACAATTAAACGTTAAAGCTGCGGTAAAACGCATTGAGACCAGTATAGTAAGAAAAGATGACGAGAGTGAAAAAGAAGTACGCCTATCACCCGAATTAGTCAAAATACTAGGTTTTGATCATATACAGCAAAACTATATTGCACTTGTCCATCATGCGCGTTATCCACCCGATCTTTTCAGAAATCGCTACCCGTACACATGTATATTTATAGTGATATTGTAGAACCTCAACTAGTAGTTGATAATGTTGCTCCACTACTGCGTATTATAAATACAAATATTAAAGAGTATGGTGCTAGTAATGTGCATATCTTTAAAAATCCTCATTATGTCCCCGTACAACGTAAACAGTTTGATCAAATTATTATTGATTTAAAGGATAACACGGTTAATCCACTTCCTTTCCAAAATGGCAGTGTATGTGTAAAACTACATTTTCGTAATAAGGTATTATAAAATAAACTAGTGTGGGTATTAATAGCAGAAAAGCAAAAACGCAATATGAGTGTACGAAATCAGAATTAGATCTATTTGCGGGTCTGCCCGCTCAAATGAGTATTATTGGTAATAAAACAATGCCGTATAAACCTGTGGCGTCAATATCTGATAATGCAAGCATAGAGTTGGTAGTCCCCGGCCACGGTGATGATTATAATGATTTACCACACACAATGCTACATAATAGAGGTAAGATTACGAAACTTGATGGTTCTGATTTAACAACTGCTAATATGAAAATAGGTCCTGTAAATTATTTTCTCAGTGCAGTGTTCAGTGAGGTACAGATATATCTGAATAATCAACTAATTTCCTATTTCTCGCATACATATGCACTTCGATCTTATATTGAAAAACTAGTGAATTATAATGCCAATGCAGAAACAACTCATCTTAAGAGGGTAATGTGGTTAAAAGATACTGCCGGTCATATGGAGAGTGTGGCCGATAATAATAATCAGGGCTTTTAGCAGCGCTCACTTCTTACAGCGTTAAGTCAGCTCTTTGAATTACTGGGCTATATTCATGGTGATATTTTCAATCAGGAAAAATTTCTATTAAGTGGTGTACAGTTGCGTATAAAGCTAATTCCAGCCAAACCCGTATTTTGTCTAATGGGCTGGAGCTGAGCGAAATGTTGTTATTACAGATGCAACACTGTTTGTGAAAAAATTGATCTGTCGCCCACGGTGAAAATAGCATAAAATAAAGTATTACAAAATCCTAAATTTAGAGTAAAATACCCAATAACAAAGGCGCAGGCGAAGACTTTACCGCAAGGGCATTATGGATACCACTTTTCCAGATTTGTTTTCCGGCATAGTACCTAAACGTATTATTATTGGGTTTGTTACTAATACAGCTTACAACGGTACTTATCAGACAAATCCTTTTAATTTTAAGCATTTCAGTATGTCATTCTTTACATTGTATATCGACGGAACTCCTGTTCCATCTAGACCACTACAGCCAGATTTTGATAATAAGCTATATACACAAGCATATTCTACGATATTTACAGGTTCTGGGATTTATTATTCTAATCAAGGTAATGATATTTCACTTGCCGAATATCCTAATTGTTATACTCTACTGGTGTTTGATTTAACTCCTGATTCTAGTGCTAGTGCTGCATTTCAAACTAGCCTCCAGCGACAGGGAAGTCTACGATTAGAGGTTCATTTTAAGCAAGAACTGCCATCTCCTGTAACAACTGTTATTTACGGTAAATTCTCCTCAGAAAGAGAAATTGATTTCCAGAAAAAGATATATATCAATTAAAGATGTTAAATACCCTTGAACTTTATGAGGCATTACAACAAAATTTGCCTAAAAATTATTTTATAAGTGTATATGCTGCAGATCAACTACCTTCGTTTATTTATACATTTCCTGCAGCCATTATTATAATTACTGATCCTAGTAATAAGCCCGGTTAGCATTGAATTACTATTTATATTTCTAATTCAAGAACCGGTGAATATTTTGATACCTATGGCCTTCCACCATAAATACCATATCGTATAAGGTTTTTAAAACGAAACTGTTTATTTTATACGTGGAATAATAGACGCATTCAAGGTGATTTATCTCAATTCTGTGGACTCTACTGTTTTCTCTATTTAGCATGTCGTGCATTTGGCTATTCACTACAGGACTTCTTAAATAAATTCTCATCTGGAAACACTAATGTTAGCGATATTTTGCTTTATTCGTTTATGAGAATGGTCCCTGGCGCGAGATTAAATTCTCCGTAAACCATGCGTGTGTAGGTTCCTGGTGCGAGATTAAGTTCTCCGTAAACCATGTGTGTGTAGGTCACTGGAGCGCGATTAACTTCTTCGTAAACCATGCGCGCGCGTGTGTGTGTGTCTGTGTTTGTGGTTGATCGCGAGATGAATAGCCAGATGAGTTTAGTTAGCAGTATACACAAAAACTTCAAATTTATGTTACAGTATAGACTAGTGGAAGCCCTGTGTAATCTTTGCTATGTTTTTATCTATAATAAAATGTTTTAGTATAAGGAAATATTTAAAAAAAATAGTATTTTTTCAGAAGTTGGTTATATAATAAAAAGTACCTAGGTCACTCGATGCTCCCATACCAAATGTGAAAACAGAATTTCAATATGTCTAGCCGTTTACGAGATATACAAGGTTAAATATTTGACCTTTGACTAGGTTGTAGTAGGTGTTGTAGAAACTGACTTCAGAAGTCCTTGTAATCACTGCTATGTAAAAGAGCTTCGTAATTTGGGTTAGGTTAACTAGCATCTATTCCTGTGTATTTGTGTAGTTTCTGCTATTGTGCACTGGTGTAATCTCTAGGTGTGGGTGGAAATAAGGGTTGCAAAAACAGCTGTGCTGTGTAGGAATTTCAGCTATATTAAGTAGTGGTTCAAAAAAGTTTCGTACCCTCTGCTATGCTAAATAGAGCTGAAAATTAGTTCGTAGCCTTTTATTAAATGCAACACGGCGGCTTCAAATCTCTGCTATGTTAAATAAGGCTTCGTACCCTTTTGTGGAATATCTGCTAGGGGTGGAAAATAAATTCGTTGCCTTTCGTCCACTAATGTCCAAAGAGCGTCGTACCTTATGTATTGTGCACTAGGGGTTGTAATATGTGCTAGGTTAAATCTGGTTTGATTCATGCGTGCTGTGTTAAATAGGGGTTGGGAAAATTGGTGCTGTGATGGAATGTACCTGTAAACTCGTTGCCTGTGTAATCTCTGCTATGGTACTGTGCACTAGGGGTTGAAAAAGAGCTTCGTTAACTTTTCTGTAATTTCTGCTATGTTAAATTGGGGGTTGAAAAAGGCGTCGTAACCTTTCATACTGTTGGAGGGCGTAATGTGTGGGTCACGTAATTTCTGCCATGTTAAATAGGGGTTGAAAAAAGGGGTCGTAGCCTTTTATGGAATCTTTTCTATTGTGCACTGTGTGGGGTTAATCTCTGCTATGTTAAATATGAGGATAGATTGTAGCCTCTGTAGCTTCGTAGCCTTATGCACTATGTGGGGTTAATCTCTGCTGTGTTAAATAGGGGATGAAAAATGGTGCCGTAGTCTTTTATAAAATTTCTGGTATGTTAAATAGGAGTTCGTAGGCAGTGGCGTATCCTGACTTTTGAGGTTGGGCATGCAATGCTATTATTATTATTATTATAAAGAATTATGTATGGGAATTAGAGATGACTTCCATCTAATTGCTCTTTACAAACTTGGAATCCCCTCTTTCTTACTGTCACGGACCTCGAGTAACGAAGTTCCACACATGGTAGTTTCACAGGTGATTTATAAGTGTTTCAATCGCATGCCAGTTTTCAACAATGAGCTCATGAAAAAAAAGAACCGAAAAGGTGATAATTTCTTCTAGTTTTGGTGGTAAATTATATTTCCCTACAGAAAAAAGAATAGGATGGCGCGGCAGGACATAGAATAACAAGACATAGAGAGCAAGAAAGAATTTGGAACAAGAAAAAATTGATCGTCTGTTGCCGCTCACGGAAATTACAGCTGCCACTAGGGAGGCAGTAATTAAGTTACTTCATCACTTTTATCCTTTTCTAGATGAAAGGCGAAAATAGTAAGTACCCTCAGTAAAGTCAAAAAAATATGAGTATATAACACATTTAGAAGTTTATCTTGTGATTTTTCTGGAAATACAAAAATCCACACATATTCCACACAGAATTGCATTCCACGTGAATTACACACTACAAACATTTTGTGGAATTCTACATGCATTGACAGCGCTACAACACACACTCTTTCATAAAGATGGCAACTATGCTGAATGCAACTTTTAGCGGTGCATGCATTTTGGATTTCTCCCGCGCCTTTCAACCAATAAAACACACGTTCACGGGCAAGCGGACGACAAAGATCTTGAGTAGACGCTCACATAGATAGTCGAGAATACTGCAGCGCCATACGTGAACAGTTTACTAAACTACTTACCGCCTGCATTCGTATTACGTGTTCTGGTCTAGGATGTCAGGTGAAGCTTCGTTATTTCTCAAAAACCTTTTCTGATTTCTCCATGGAAAATAATAAAATAAATAAACTAGAATCCGAAGGCATGCAATGCATGCCTTGCATTCATGGAGAATACGCCGCTGTTCGTAGTCCATCTCTGCTATGGTGCTGTGTAGGGGATAAAAAAGCTTCGTAGTCTTTTATGAAATATTTGCTAGGGGCTGAAAAAATGTGTTCGTAGTCTTTTATAAATAGGGGATGCGAAGAAAGGGGTTGTAACCTTTCATAAGGGATGAGAAAACGTGCTCGTAGCCTTTTATACATTGTGAGCAAAAACTGCGACACAGCGTATCGTACAGCCCTGGAAAATCGACTCCTTGCTATCAGTCAGGTACGGGGAAAACGTGTCATTTTCAAGAAAGTGAGGTCAAGTGTAGCCTGCGTAGCCTAGTCGGTAGCGCGCTCGCCTTCAGTGCGAGCGGTCCCGGGTTCGATTCCCGGTGGGGACTCAAAAGTTTCGGTGTTGACCCAGCATCGTGAGGACAATTGGGTAGCTGCTGTGAATAAAAGATAGTGACAATCACAGTGAGAGCTTCGGCTCTCCTGTCCCAACCCGTATGGTCAGCGTGGGAGCAGTAGACCAACTCCTCCCTTCGGGGAGAGGTCTCATCCACTAGTGCATTGAATATGGCTGTGATATATATATATTCTTAATAAGGCGTTTTCATTTAGGCCTATTCTTAATAAAGTAGTTACAAGCTGTGTAGAAAAATTATATCTGTCTATTTAAAATTTAAATAACTTAGTTCTTAGCCCATAATATACTGTTGAATTTTATTGATGACTTTAGGCACCTAAGGCTCAGGCCTAGATAAGGGAGGGGAAATATTCGGGAAGATGTCGGCCAGGGCCTATGTTGAAGGTTCCATCCTTGCATTTGCCTGGTGTACTTGATCAAAAAATCTGAAAAAACCTGAGTCAGGATTTTCGGCAGCTGGAATCAAACCCATGACTTCCCGAATGCTACACCAACGCTGTACCGCTGAGCAACGGCAGCTCGGTAAGTAATGTGCTGTTGAAAAGACTTGTTAATTTATTAAGAACAATTATGATGATGATGAGTGTTCTGCTCGAAGGCAGCTCTTGACCTGAATCTCCCAAAGCAAGGTGAACCGATGGTGATTTGTCATTGCCTTTCATCGCACGAAGATGACGTTCTAAGGACGAGACCTACAGTTTAATGTGGATTCCGAACCACTTGTGTCCCCGCTGGGAATCGAATCAGGACACCCTGATTACACTATTAAGAACAATAGAAACAAATTTAACATCGCAACAAAAATAGATAAGAAACGCTTCTTATCGGTCACCTTGGTCGGTAAGAGGAAAAGTCATGTGTGTCGACCTGGCCCCTCCACCAAGAGATATTAAGAAACTAATTATTCCATCCGTTTGTGCTACGTTTGTACTGATTTGTTCTGCAGTATTTCGATTTTTTCTGCAACCGCTTCCGAATTAAAGGTACACTTTGTGGGGGGGGGGAGCAGGACGACGTCGTTCTAGCCCCCACACTTGCAACTCCGAGTCGCTCGGTGATCGAAATAAGCTCATTCGTTTGTGCTATGTTTGTGCTGCTACGTTGCCAAGTTTCAACATTTGTTCTATAATCGTTTCCGAAATAATGGAGCTTCGATGGGGGGGGAAGGCAGAACGACGTCATTCTATCCCCCCACTTACAACGCCGAGTCGCTCGGTGATCGAAATAAGCTCGGTCGTTTGTGCTGCTACCTTGCAAGTTTCAACATTTGTTCTATAATCTTTTCCGAAATAATGGAACTTCGATGTGGGAGGGCCAGGACGACGTCGCTCTAGCCCCCCACTTACAACGCCGAATCGCTCGGTGATCGAAATAAGCTCATCCATTTGTGCTACGTTTGTGCTGCTACCTTTCCAAGTTTCAACATTTGTTCTACAATCGTTTCCGAAGTAATGGAACTTCGATGTGGGAGGCTACACTTACAACGCCGAATCGCTCGGTGATCGAAATAAGCTCATTCGTTTGTGCTACGTCTTGCTGCTACCTTGCCAAGTTTCAACATTTGTCCTACAATCACTTCCGATATAATGGTACCTCGTTGTAGGGAGCTAGAGCGACTCACCTTCCAGGCCCCCACTTTTAACGCCGGGTCGTTGTCCTCGATGTGAAGTCGTTTGTGTTAGAACGCTATTAAATTTTAGTATTTCTTCTACTATTGTGTTAAGGTAATGCAGCTATACCACGAAAATATTTTTAACTAATTAAAATGCAAGGTTTTTAGAACAAAATTTAAATGCACTTTCTCTTAGAAAGGGCGTAGCAAAATTAAAGCTATTTGTATGTAAAAGTGAACAATTCTGTTAATGGTAATTTCAGGATGGATGAATGGGACTTATAATGAGATGCATGGAAGGCATTTCCGTCTCACAATGAGTTTTGAGTGAAAGTTTCCCCTCCACACAAGGAAACCGTTTGTTACTGATAAACCTTTCTCTCGGTAGATATACAGCAAACTAAATTTGTAGTACTCACCTTTAAAAATGCCTTAGTAAAATAAATTTTGCCGCCATTACCTAGCATTTGGTAAACGAGATAGCTTTCGTGTTTGATACTAAGAAAGAAAAAAACGCTGTGGGCTGAGAATTGAACACTGGACCCTAAACTCTATATGCCCTCACTCTATCGCATAGATTAAGGAGCGAACTGAAATATAATGATTTTGAAACTGACAGAATAATTCAACCATTCACTAACGTAACTAATAAACTCTGTTCACTTCCTCGTACTATTCAATTGTGAGCTTCTACTCGTTAAAAAATATTTTCTTGAATATAAACTCTGTTACAATAAAACTTAACATTAATTCAGTGTTATTAAAATTATCGTTATTATGAAACATCTTTGCTGCTTCCGTTAATGCTATTTGTTATACCCTTATGTACATTGCCGCGAAACTTCAGTAACATTAGATTGGTGCGAATGAAATGTCCGCTTTGACGTCTGACCAGAAACTCACCTCACCTGATCAATAGAACACAGGGATTGATTGAGGTTACGAGTCTAGCGTCACAAACTCCGGCTACGTCCAGCAAACAGGCTGAGGTACCCACATAATCATGAAGCAATGTGTTATTGAACAGGGTCGTGTGAAAGTGCACCATTAAAAACACACTTGCGAGTTTGTTTGTTTTTTAATGTATTCAAACTGGGACGTTCTGCAGCAAGCCACAAGAAACATTAACAGTGCGTTTGGAACAGAAATTCTGAATGAATGCATCATTCGCCGTTGGTTTGTCAAATTTCATTGTGGTTGGAAGCATTGCAAAATGAGCCAATTGGGCACCGAGCAACATAATGTTCGGATGAGCTCCTCAGGAACACTGTGGAAGCGGACACTCAAAACAGCGTTCGTGCCCTTCAGACGAGCTAGCCAAGCAACATACCACTGTCGTTCGGCGACTAAGTGCGATCGGTAAGGTGAAAAAGTTAGTGTCATGGGTGCCATATGATTTTTCACGGACCAACGAGAACGAGTGAGCAGTTCTGTGACTGTAAGGAATAAGTGGGAAGGTTTCTTGCATCGGATTGTAACTTCAGGTGAAAAATTAATCTACTTTGACTACTTTAAACGGTCAGAACAATTGCAGGATCGTGATCAACGTCCACGACTGTTTGCTAAACCACCTCCCCACTCACAGGAGGTGTTGTTGCTGGTATGATGGTCTATGGTGGAAGTGACTCATCATGTCTTTCTCAGATGAAGTGAAAACATCACTGCAGGACGTTCCAGTGCTGAACTCCATGAAATGCATCGCAAAGTTGGCCGCAAGCATCCAGCAATGTTCAACATGGTATTCTCATGTTGCATAACAATGTTCGTCCACATGTGGCGCAAAGAACAGTACAGTCTCTCCACCAGTTTCAGTATGAAACCATTCCTCACCCGTCGTATTTCTCCAATTTCTCTCCCACTCATATGGCATTTCGATCACTTCTTGGTAGGGAGGGTCTTGACTTATAATTGGGCTGTGCAATATTCAGTTGAGGATTTATTCGCATCGCAGACTCCAGACTTCTTTCAGCACGGAATACATTCGTTGGCCAAGTGATGACAAAATTGTGTTGTTGCAAACGGCGATTACTTTGATTAACCGGGTATAATAGTTTCCATTTTACTTAACTTTTGAAAATGACGCACCTGGAGCAGACAAGTCATTCGCACAATACAAAGTTTAGGATTAAACAATGTTTTGTAGATTTTTCTTTTTTTTACGGTGAAAGAATTTTTTACGGTAATTTAATTTTGGAATGTTATGACTTTCGATGCTTAACACCACCAGTCCACTTAATCTCGCTCTTGCCATTGTACTTCTCAAATTAATTTAAAAAAATAAGTTTTAGTGTCAAAAGCACTCTCTCACAGTCAGCTTATATAGACGTCTCAGGTAGTGTTAAGCACATCATATAAGCAGTTCATACGTTAGGAATGCTACTAGCAAATTGGGTAAATTCACACTTGAAGTGAAGTGATTTAAAGTCAACTGAAACTCAAATTTCAAGAACTGACCTCAGCTCAACTCAAATTCAGATTTTGAAATATGAACTAAAGCAACTTAAAATCGCCTTTTTTTAGCTCGGCTCAGTTTTTGTTCATTACATAGTCGCATCCTTTGTTAACATATTCAGTGGTTTGAGCGGGAATAAAATTGCTTACAGGTGGCTATGTTTTAATGTAAGAGTAAAGCAACATTTGGAGAGCAAATATGAAAAAGATTATATTAAGGCATTATAACTGGTGTTTATGTTTAAATTGAAGATTTGGTACAAAATTATCGAAATCCGTATAGATAATTGTCGGCGTCAGTTCTTTCATAAACATGAATGGTATTTAACATCTATTGCTTTAAAAAAAGAATGTGTGAAGTTAATAGCTGTCATGTAAAGTAAAAGTCAATAAACGGAGACTAGAAAGCAGGGAATTAATAAACAAACCCTCCATACTCTTAAACAATTAGATATACAGTAGAGTCTCGATTACCCGACCTAAATGGACCGTGGCCTGGTCGGATGATCGGGAAGGTCAGATGACGCGGAAAATAACAAATACGACATTTAATACTGACAAAATACATTCATTATTTCACAAAATACGTACTTGTAACTTGAACAAACTACAAATTTATACTGTATATGTTCTTTATGCTATTGTGTGTAATTGTGGCTTGTGACAGTGAATATACGTTCCTATTCAATCAATAGAAAATTTATTTCGTCACAACACTCAACAACTTGTGATATTTTACGGATTTTTTCCTGCCAATTCCAGGTCGAATTAAATGGAAGGTCGGATTAGTTAAGGTCAGAATTTACTGTATAAGCCTGTTAATACCAAACTGGGCAAATATTTATCGTTTACTAATTGTATTTGCATTTATTTGCAACGTCATGTTTTTATAATTTTTAATTTGTTAAGTTGTACTTAAACTGCAGTTTCATTACGGCATGATTTTAGGTAACCTGCTTGCTACGTCTTTTAATTAAATTTATTTTGTTTGTTCTAGAATACCTTTAATCCATCCCTTAAAGATAGGTTGAGCTACAGCACCAGAGAGCTGTCTGTTGTGTACAACAAATGCATTTTTCTCTGCTTTATGATGCAGTTTGTGTGCGCAGTAAACGGGAAATATCACAATATTTATTGTCTTTTTACCATTGGTTTCCTAAAATTAGAACATTCTGAGCCACAGATGACTAAAACCTATAAATAAATTCATTTTCATTGCAACTTTAAAAAATAATAATTACATTAAAATATGTGCATATATTGACAAATACATTATCTGTACAATAATACATACGTTACAGTAGAAAATATTGAACTGCTATTGTCTGCGAGCGACGATTGTAGAACAAACGTTAAAACTTGGCAACGTAGCAACACAAACGTAGCACAAACGAATGAGCTTATTTCGATCAGCGAGCGATTCGGCGTTGTAAGTGGGGGTGCTACAACGACGTCGTCCTGCCCCCATATCGAAGTTCCATTAGTTCGGAAACGATTGTAGAACAAATGTTGAAAATTGGCAAGGTAGCAGCACAAACGAATGAGCTTATTTCGATTACCGAGCGACTCGGAGTTGTAAGTGGGGGGCTAGAATGACGTCGTCCTGTCCCCCTCACGAAGGGGTATCTTTAATTCGGAAGCGGTTACAGAACAAATCAGGATACTGCAGATCAAATCAGCACAAACGTAGCACAAACGAATGGAATAAGTAGTTTCTTAATATCTCTTGGCCAGGACGACACACATGGAAAACTCGTGAATTTTATATGCCTGAAGTCAGACACAATAATATACAATAGATATGACTATTCGTATTGTTTATGATTTCAAGTCCAAACGGAACATTTGAAAAGCTAGAAAAAAGAACGTCGTTTCCAATAGTTTTAGACAAAGGCTTTTACTTTAAATTTAAAGACATTCTTTTATTCTCAAAAAACTTTTCGGGCATTTTTTAAGCTAACCGGGGAAGCCAGATTTTTTATCTATATAATGCCACTTTCGATAGATGGTAGAACTTAAATATCAAGTTAAACTGTCCGAAAACTAGAGATAGTTTTTATGTACATTTTAATGACATACCGTACACCTTGTTTCAATATATATGTGAAAATTTGCCGACTAGTAGTGTATTTTCGACGACCGGTGCCCATACCCTATTTTCAATTTTATAATTTTATTTGTAAATTTATGCAAGTAAACCGTTGGTTTACTAGTATTTTGTGTGTGTAGTATTCATCTCACTTGCGTTGTATCCCTAATGTTGTATAATATTTTTAAATATATATCTAATGTGGCTTTAAGTATCAACATTATATTGTTTTATTTAACAAATAAAACCTGGGATGGTATCTTCAACATAGGCCCTGGCCGACAACTTCCCGAATCCTTTCCCCTACCCTATCCCCGCCTGAGCCTTATATGTCTAAAGGCCATTAATAAAATTCAAAATTTAACAAAAGATGTCTTTGAGAACAAAAATAATATTTATCAAGAACGTTTTATATAAGCGATTTTTATATTAAATCGTACCTTATATTGATCGATTTAATTAGGAATTGTTTGTATCTTACGTGTTGAACTTAACTAAGGTGAAGTCTAATGCGAATTCTCAGTTGTTTTTCTTCATAAAAAGATCGTGCGTTTCACATACAAATGATATAATTCCAGGCAGCGCACGGCTCGTAGTTTCATTGCTGCCAAACAAACAGAGAAACAGTTGAATGTTCAACTTGCGCCACGTTGGGAATTAAAACCCATGTAGACGGTGGCGCCAGTTCTGCCTCTAGTGGAGTTTTATAATTTTATGGGCTCGACAGTCCTTGGGGATCTAGGCCTACCTGTCGCCTGCTGGCTTCACACTCATTGCATGATCAACTGAGGGATATTTTTATTATAATTTCTTCCTTATTTCGTGCTACGGTCCCACCTGGTCTCTTAAGAGCAATTATTTGCCTTTTCCCTATCACGAGCTGTTGTTTGGTTTTCTTCAGGGTCTTGTTTTCTTCGATTATATTTTTGACAAGATGCTCGTTGTATCTTCGTACATCTTCTCTTATTTTCTTCCTTACGGTTTTATTTAGTTCTATGAACTCAATCCTCTTTGTGTAATGTCTTCTTCTTTCATTTCCTTTCTTTTCGTCATCAAGAACTTAGTTTCTTCGGAGACTTTGCACTCTTTTTTCTTCCTGGTACCTGTTATTTCCTTGGCTGTTTCTCTTATTATTTCAGTCAGTTATATATAATTATTCCAATAAATTATTTCAAGGGAATATAGAAATAAAACAACGTACCTATGCAGTACTTTTTTAATCTTCATTAATTTGAAGTCTTTGAATTAATACACATACATACACAATACATATCTATATCTATATATCTTTCTTTCTTTCTTTCTTTCTCTCTCTCTCTCTCTCTCTCTCTCTCTCTATATATATATATATATATATATATATATATATATATACTGTATATATGGTGTAGTAAAAAGTAATTCATTATTTTTGCATGACATTG